>JAGDQO010002192.1:77500-90000 GCA_018342035.1 Solanum appendiculatum | reverse complement strand
CTTATCCACTTTAAAAATTTATTTAAAGGTTTATAATTTATTACTAATCTGGGGACACCCCTCTCCTTTTCTGCAGCATTATTAACATAAAAAGTTGTGCACGACCAATGAGATTTAGAAGGTTTAATTAACCCTTTTTTGCAACAATTATCAATTTCCTTTTTGCAGAAATCTACCAGTTCATAATTCATCTGGCAGGGTCGAGATTTAGTAGGAATATCATCCTTAAAAAAATTATCTTCATACGGAAGAGTGACAATATGCTTTTTTCTATTCCAAAAAGCACTAGGATGATCAGCACAAATATCAATAGCAATTTGTTCAGAAATTAATTTAATTTTTTCCTGAACTTTAGTAGATTTAAGAGTATCAAGAATATTGATGCTAAAACACTCTAGTTGTAGTGAATCAACATGTTTTTGCTTCATATCAATTAAAGCACTTATCTCTCTTGATACTGGATCAGTAACAAAAGTATAACTTATTTTTCTGTCGTTATATACTGTAGAAAATCCTTTAGCATCGATGTGAGTAAAGGGATAAATAGCATTAATGAAAGGGGTTCCAAGTATAATTGGAGGGTATAATTGATTTTTTACCAAGAAAAAGAAATGTGGAATGCAAACTTTATTTTGGCAAATGCGCTTATTAGGCAGCTTATACTTTATATCTAAAGCATGTCCGGAGGCGGATTTAACAACATGCGTAGTTTTTTGAAAATATTTTGTGGGAACCAGTCCCTCTTGAATGCAGCTAACATCAGCTCCACTGTCAATCATAGCAATATCAGTTATTGAGAAACTGTTATCAATCAAAATAGTGCATTTAACATATCATTTGTGAGCAGTTATAATTTGCATCATTCCAAGAAACAAATCAGTTTTAGGATTAAAATCACCACAATCTTTTGATTCAAAATCTGGTGGTTCCTTTTCAAGGACAACACATTTTCCTTTGTCATTAGATGACTCAGTTGGAGAATTGTTTTTCTAAACCTGAGTTATCCTATGATCGCAAATCATTTGATTTTATTTAAGGGATTTAATCTCCTTCTTTAATTCTCAATTTCATATTTTAAATCATCGAAAGAGGAATCTCTCAACGGAGTATTTTTATTATTAAGACAGTTATTAACCTTCATAAGAGAATAAGGAGCCTGATATTCAAAGTTTTTTGGTTTTTCAAAAGGTTTTGAAGAGCTTGATCCAAAATTATCGGCTAGATCAATGATTTTTTCATGAAGTTTATTATCAGTTACTTCTTTCAAAAGTTCTATCACATTGTCAGATGTAATAGTTTGAACATTCAAATCTTTAAATTGAGATTGTAATTTATAAAATTCATCATTTTCACAAGTACAAGTATCACCTTTGCAAGTATTGCAAGTATTATCACAAACATTTTCTTCATCAGAAAAATTGAGTAAATCGACTTCGGCTTCCGATTCAAAAGATGAATCATAATCGGATTCAGAACCAGAAGTGTATAATAATCCATAGATCTTGTTGTGAAGATCTTCTTCCAGTTCTAAAGCTTTTAGCTTTTCAAGTTTACAGTTTGGTGCTATATGACCAAATTTTCCACATCTATAACACTTGATATCTACAAGGTCCTTTTTAGATCTGTTTTTAGCAAATCTCTTGGACTTAGGGTAGCAAATCTCCTACAAGGTCCTTCTTCGAGATCTCTTCCTCTTATAAGGACTATCAGAGGATGGATAATTATGATACTTATCCTTTTTGTTTTTGCTATTAGCAGAGACTTCGGGTAAACCAAACTGAGTACAAAAGTCTTCCAATTGATTTTTCTCCTTAAGCTTGTCTATCTTCAGCTGTCTTGACAATCTTAGTTCGCTACACAAGTTCAATCCTTCTTGTGTGCAAACGCCTATCAGTTTCCCATAAGTATAATCTCGATATGGGATTTCTCCAAAATTTCCTCTTAGGATTTTCCTAACCCTTTCAGCAAATAATGATGGTAGGCCGTCTATGAACTTTGCCTTCCAGTGTTCTAACTTATTTTCGGGCAATTCCATAACCCGACTCATGAACGTGTCTTTATACCACCTAAATTGAACCTAAAGTCCTGCATCTAAGACCATTTAGTAATGTACGAACAGTTTCGTACTGGTTGGTGAATCTACCATTAAAATGTTCTAAAATAGTAAGAAAGAGGGTATATACCACGTCTTCTCTGTTTGCAACTAGAGTCATGCCAAGGTTATCATTACCTTCTTCTGGTGCTCTAGCGTTTATAACCATTACCTTTTCCTCCATAGACAAGTAATTGTCCCACCAGCCTCGGAGTTGACCAGTAAAACCTTCAACAATCATTTTGCAAATATTCCTATCTGTATTTTGCACACTTCTACAGATAGTAGCATACATAAGCATGCGATGAACCAGGATAGTAAGCTGTCTATCCGTTAAGCCATCAAGATTCCATTCGTAAATCTCAGACCCGCTGTATTTCGTATTAGTCTGATTCCAATCTCGTTCCTCGATTAAAACATCTTGAGGAGTGGGTCGAGGATAGTAATAAGTTTGCATGCTAGGCTTATTAGCATACCTACTATTTCCTTTTAAAAATCCTTTGAGTTTATTAAACTCTGATGAAATCTCATTTTTTGATCAAAAGTAGTTTCAATTTTTTTAGCGAAATCTTCAGAAAGATTTATTGGTTTTAACTTAATCCTAAAAACTTTTCGTTTAGTTTCAAAAACTTTTTATCAAGAAGTTCTTCCAAATCATTTAAAGATTTAAATTTAAGACCCTGAATCTCAAGAGGTCGTTGAATATGAGCAAGGGCAATCGGAGCATCTGATTTGCTTCCTGAAGTAGAGGCAACATCAGACATCTTTTTGTCGATACTCATTTCTTTTATCAAAACGGTTAATTCATCGAGCTTTTTATCAAGTGAACTGATATGTTCACCCAAAACTTTAACATAAAGACACAAATAATAATTTTTAGAAATAAGTTCATTTATTTCAGTTATGCTGACAATGGCGACATCGTTTTCAATAAATTCTTGAAACGCCTCAAAAGTAATACCAGTATTATTAGGTAAAATAAAAGATGATTGAGGAGGGTAAATATCTTTACTAATATTTCCACTCCCATCTTTATAAGATCTTTCCAAAACATTTATATATAAAGGAAGATAAGTGGTTATAAACCTAGGAACAAAGTACATAATTTGATTATGTAACGCACAAGTTTCATAAAATTCTTCATAAATGTTATGAAGATCTTCTTTACTATAAGTATCAAACAACTAAGTTTTAAATTGGTTCCATTTTTTATCTAATAATTCCTTTTGAATAAATCCTCTTGCCTGTGAACCAGGGCTAAAATCAATTTTGTGAGGAATCATTAAGTACTGTTGGGATCAAAATCCATATCGAATTCAGTAGGAATCTCCTTGTCTGGAATAGGACCATCGGTATTGATTACCTGCACAATATTAGTCTGAGGGTCTACTTTAATCTTTTCGACCGGTTTTACAGTTGATATAGTATGCAAAGAAGCCGCACGATTCCTAGCTGGTCTATAAACCGGCTCAGTTGGAGAAATATAATGCATAACAGCATAAGTCTATCAGAAAATGAATGCATATTATAAATAGTTGATTTATCATTAAATTGAATACAAACTCTCCCATCGGGATTTTGAGTAACTTGCGGAAAATCAGTATCAGTTAACTTATTAGGAGGTATAACCGAGTTTAAGATACAAGTCGTTGGAAAGTCTATTTCTTTCCACCTGATATTTCTTCTAGTGGTGACTTTCGATCTTGCAAAATTCATTTTTACCAGATTTGTCTGGTTAGAGGTGTCATATAACTTACACCTTGGATTTAGAGTAGAGAGCAATTTATAATACACTCTATACGATAAATAAATAAGTTCAGAACCAGACGCGTAATTATAACCATGCGTCTTAACATTTAATGTTAAAGCATTAAAATATTAGCATCAGAAAGAGATAATTGCAGATTGGGCTGAGTATTGAAATATACTGGCCCATAAGCTACGGTTGATTCTATCGAATCCATTAGAGACTTTCTGAAATCTAAATTTCTAGCATCTTGGAGAGCTGCTAAAAAGGTCTCTGGTAACCCTTTAAGAGTTAAAGATTTAAAAGCAATTTGCACTATGCCAATATGCATAAAATTATAACGATCTTTATATAAGATAATATCATGCTTATTCAATAATTGAACCGTCTGTTCTGACGAATTTAACGGCAAAGATTGCTCAGTTGTTTTTATCATTTGTTTCGTAGAAAGTTTATCAAACATCCGAACTCATAAATAGTTTTTATAGAGACTTTAGGAATAGTCCATTTGTTTAACAAATCAAGGTTAAAAGGTATATCTACCTCTTCCAATTTGGTACTCTTAGTACTGATATCAGTACTCTTTGTATTCGAATCTCCTAATTCCATGATTAAAGAATCATATCTATGTCAAATACTTCAGATCTGTTACATATTTACCATGAAAGATACTAGGCTCTGATACCAGATGACAGGATCTGTGTACGTCGGGCGGTAGTCCACCATAACGACTTAGATTTAGCAATCGAAGTACCCGTACTAGGGCATACAACCGAAATACAAGAAAATTTTCTTCTAATTGATGAAGAAAGATCCTATAACAAAGATTTTGTTTGGCCAAGAGCTCTTAGATTCTATTGAAACGAAAATCCAAGAATATGGAGCAGTACATATGAAGGAAGTTGTGGACGATAGTTCAGTACGACACATTGCCCAAAAAATTTTGATTCAAGATGGGGACAAAGAAGAAATGATAAACAGATATTTAGACGAAGTAAAGAGAAATCTGCTTAATAATATTAACCAATATGAAAGATCAGACACTTCAATGAGAAGTGAGACGATCAATGATGATGCTCTTGAGAAGAATAAAGATGGATAAGTCAATAGAAGAATAGTGGGGACTGACTCAGTCGACGAGTAGATAGACTCCATGCACAGTAGTCATACTATTCATAAATAGTAGAAAGACTGTTTAAGGACCCAGATGTCAGGCCCATCTAATGTAAAAATTTTGTAATTTTTTTCTATATATAGAGGAGTTCATTCTCCACTTAGGGCAAGATTTTTCTTTTCCTAGTTTTAAATTTTCTCTCTCTAGTAGAAAGCATCCTCTTGTATAAACATTCTCAAAATTATATAAAATCTTCAACTTTGAAGGCAACTGGCGAGGGATCTCGGCCTATAAGGTACTATTTAAATTTTGTCCTCTTTTATCTCTCCTAGGCCGTGACTATGTCCGACTAAAAGATTCCATATCTATGTTGAATATCTAACTTCTCTTATATATCTACTATGAAAGAAATCTAGACTCAATCTAAGTATGAAAGAATTTTCTATCCGGTTTTCTAGACTTGGTTTCAAGATGGTGGTACAGTCAGATCTTAGTACTACTCTTATTGGCTTTGCCTTAGTGGCTCCGTCTAGCCAGTCGGTTGATTTTAAGCCCGTTATAAATGGAGAAAAAGGGTGATCTTTTCCTGGTTAGAATTGCTAGACACATGGGCTCAACTTGAGTATGTATTATGATATTGACAGGCCCCTTGCTCGGGTAAAAGGGTATTTGACCCGTTCCATACAGTCATTAAAATTAGAAGAAAATTCACTTGTATTTCGGTTGTATGCTCTAGTACAGGTACTTCGATTGCTAGATCTAAGTCGTTATGGCGGACTACCGCCCGACGTACACAGATCCTGTCATCTGGTATCAGAGCCTAGGATCTTTCATGGTAATTCTGTAATAGATCTAAAGTATTTGACATAGATATGATTCTTTAATCATGGAATTAGGAGATTCGAGTACAAAGAGTACTGATATCAGTACTAAAAGTACCAAATTGGAAGAGGTAGATATACCTCTTAACCTTGATTTGTTAAACAAATGGACTATTCCTAAAGTCCCTATAAAAACTATTTATGAGTTCGGATGGTTTGATAAACTTTCTACGAAACAAATGATAAAAACAACTGAGCAATCTTTGCCGTTAAATTCGTCAGAACAGACGGTTCAATTATTGAATAAGCATGATATTAGCTTATATAAAGATCATTATAATTTTATACATATTGGCATGGTGCAAATTGCTTTTAAACCTTTAACTCTTAAAGGGTTACCAGAGACCTTTTTAGTAGCTCTCCGAGATGCTAGAAATTTAGATTTCAGAAAGTCTCTAATGGGTTCGATAGAATCAACCGTAGCTTACGGGCCAGTATATTTCAATACTCAGCCTGATCTGCAATTATCTCTTTCTGATGCTAATATTCTTGATGTTTTAACATTAAATGTTAAGACGCATGGTTTTAATTACGCGCCTGGTTCTGAACTTATTTATTTATCGTATAGAGTGTATAATAAATTGCTCTCTACTCTAAATCCAAGGTGTAAGTTATATGACACCTCTAACCAGAAAAATTTGGTAGAAACGAATTTTGCAAGATCGAAAGTCACCACTAGAAGAAATATCAGGTGGGAAGAAATAGACTTTCCAACAACTTGGATCTTAAACTCGGTTATACCTCCTAATCAGTTAACTGATGCAGTTACTAATACTGATTTTTCGCAAGTTACTCAAAATCCTGATGGGAGAGTTTGTATTCAATTTAATGATAAATCAACTATTTATAATAGACATTCGTTTTCTAATAGACTTATGTCTGTTATGCATTATATTTCTCCAACTGAGCTGGTTTATAGACCAGCTAGGAATCATGCTGCTTCTTTGCATACTATATCAACTGTAAAACCGGTCGAAAAGATTAAAGTAGACCCAGACTAATATTGTGCAGGTAATCAATACCGATGGTCCTATTCCAGACAAGGAGATTCCTACTGAATCCGAGATGGATTTTGATCCCAACAGTACTTAATGATTCCTCACAAAATTGATTTTAGCCCTGGTTCACAGGCAAGAGGATTTATTCAAAAGGAATTATTTGATAAAAAATGGAACCAATTTAAAACTTGGTTGTTTGATACTTATAGTAAAGAAGATCTTCATAACATTTCTGAATAATTTTATGAAACTTGTGCGTTACATAATCAAATTATGTACTTTGTTCCTAGGTTTATAACTACTTATCTTCTTTTATATGTAAATGTTTTGGAAAGATCTTATAAAGATGGGAGTGGAAATATTAGTAAAGATATTTACCCTCCTCAATCATCTTTTATTTTACCTAATAATACTGGTATTACTTTTGAGGCGTTTCAAGAATTTATTGAAAACAATGTCGCCATTGTCAGGATAGCTGAAATAAATAAACTTATTTCTAAAAATAATTATTTGAGCCTTTATGTTAAAGTTTTGGGTGAACATATCAGTTCACTTGATAAAAAGCTCGATGAATTAACCGTTTTGATAAAAGAAATGAGTATCGACAAAAAGATGTTTGATGTTGCCTCTACTTCAGGAAGCAAATCAGATGCTCCAATTGGCATTGCTCATATTCAACGACCTCCTGAGATTCAGGGTCTTAAATTTAAATCTTTAAATGATTTGGAAGAACTTCTTGATAAAAAGTTTTCGAAACTAAACGAAAAGTTTTTAGGATTAAGTTTAAAACCAATAAATCTTTCTGAAGATTTCACTGAAAAAATTTAAACTACTTTTGATCACAAAAATGAGATTTCATCAGAGTTTAATAAACTCAAAGGATTTTTTAAAGGAAATAGTAGGTATGCTAATAAACCTAGCATGCAAACTTATTACTATCCTCGACCCACTCCTCAAGATGTTTTAATCGAGGAACGAGATTAGAATCAGACTAATATGTAATACAGCGGGTCTGAGATTTACGAATGGAATCTTGATGGCTTAACGGATAGACAGCTTACAATCCTAGTTCATCGCATGCTTATGTATGCTACTATCTGTAGAAGTGTGCAAAATACAGATAGGAATATTTGCAAAATGATTGTTGAAGGTTTTACTGGTCAACTCCGAGGCTGGTGGGACAATTACTTGTCTATGGAGGAAAAGGCAATGGTTATAAACGCTAGAGCACCAGAAGAAGGTATTGATAACCTTGGCATGGCTCTAGTTGCAAACAGAGAAGACGCGGTATATACCCTCTTTCTTACTATTTTAGAACATTTTAATGGTAGATTCACCAACCAGTACGAAACTGTTCGTACATTACTAAATGGCCTTAGATGCAGGACCTTGGGTGAATTTAGGTGGTATAAAGACACATTCATGAGTTGGGTTAAGGGATTGCCCGAAAATAAGTTAGAACACTAGAAGACTAAGTTCATAGACGGCCTACCATCATTATTTGCTGAAAGGGTTAGGAAAACCCTAAGAGGAAATTTTGGAGAAATCTCATATTGAGATTATACTTATGGGAAACTGATAGGCGTTTGCACACAAGAAGGATTGAACTTGTGTAGCAAACTAAGATTGTCAAGACAGCTGAAGATAGACAAGCTTAAGGAGAAAAATCAATTGGGAGGCTTTTGTACTCAGTTTGGTTTACCTGAAGTCTCTGCTAATAGCAAAAACAAAAAGGACAAGTATCATAATTATTCATCCTCTGATAGTCCTTATAAGAGGAAGAGATCTCGAAGAAGATCTAAAAAAGAGCGGGAAGCTGGGAAAAGCTACCGTAAGTCCAAGAGATTTGCTAAAAATATATCTAAAAAGGACCTTGCAGATATCAAGTGTTATAGATGTGGAAAATTTGGTCATATAGCGTCAAACTATAAACTTGAAAAGCTAAAAGCTTTAGAATTGGAAGAAGATCTTCACAATAGGATCTATGGATTATTATACACTTCTGGTTCTGAATCCGATTATAATTCATCTTATGAATCGGAAGCTGAAGTCGATTTACTCGATTTTTCTGATGAAGAAAAAAGGTTTGTGATAATACTTGCAATACTTGCAAAGGTGATACTTGTGCTTGTGAAAATGATGAATTTTATAAATTACAATCTCAATTTCAAAATTTGAATATTCAAACTATTACATCTGACAATGTGATAGAACTTTTGAAAGAAGTAACTGATAATAAACTTCGTGAAAAAATCATTGATCTAGCCGATAATTCTGGATCAAGCTCTTCAAAACCTTTTGAAAAACCAAAAAGCTTTGAATATCAGGCTCCTTATTCTCTTATGGAGGTTAATATCCGTCTTAATAATAAAAATACTCCGTTGAGAGATTCCTCTTTCGATGATTTAAAATATGAAATTGATAATTTAAAGAAGGAGATTAAATCCCTTAAACAAAATCAAATGATTTGTGATCATAGGATAACTCAGGTCGAGAAAAACAATTCTCCAAATGAGTCATCTAATGACAAAGGAAAATGTGTTGTCCTTGAAAAGGAACCACCAGATTTTGAATCAAAAGATTGTGGTGATTTTAATTCTAAAACTGATTTGTTTCTTGGAATGATGCAGATTATAACTGCTCACAAATGGTATGTTAAATGCACTATTTTGATTGATAACAATTTCTCAATAACTGATATTGCTATGATTGACAGTGGAGCTGATGTTAGCTGCATTCAAGAGAGATTGGTTCCCGCAAAATATTTTCAAAAAACTACGCATGTGGTTAAATCCGCCTCTGGACATGCTTTAGATATAAAGTATAAACTGTCTAATACGCGTATTTGCCAAAATAAAATTTGCATCCCGCATTTGTTTTTCTTGGTGAAAAACCATTTATACCCTCAAATTATACTTGGAACCCCTTTCATTAATGCTATTTATCCATTTACTCACATCGATGCTAAAGGATTTTCTTCAGGATATAACGACAGAAAAATAAGTTATACTTTTGTTACTGATCCAGTATCAAGAGAGATAAGTGCTTTAATTGATATGAAGCAAAAGCATGTTGATTCACTACAACTAGAGTGTTTTAGAATGAATATTCTTGATACTCTTAAATCTAATAAAGTTCAGGAAAAAATTAAATTAATTTCTGAACAAATTACTATTGATATTTGTGTTGATCATCCTAGTGCTTTTTGGAATTGAAAAAAGCATATTGTCACTCTTTCGTATGAAGATAATTTTTCTGAGGATGATATTCCTACTAAATCTTGGCCCTGCCAGATGAATTCTGAACTGGTAGATTTCTGCAAACAGGAAATTGATAATTTGTTGCAAAAAGGGTTAATTAAACCTTCTAAATCTCCTTGGTCGTGCACAACGTTTTATGTTAATAATGCTGCAGAAAAGGAGCGGGGTGTCCCCAGATTAGTAATAAATTATAAATCTTTAAATAAATTTTTAAAGTGGATAAGATATCATATCCCTAATAAAAAGGATTTATTATCCAGATTATATGATGCCAATATATTTTCAAAATTTGATTTAAAATCTGGATATTGGCAAATTCAGATATTTAAAGAACATTCTTATAGAACTGCTTTCAATGTTCCTTTTGGGCAATATGAATGTAATGTTATGTCATTTGGTTTTAAAAATGTCCCTTCTGAATTTTAGAAAATCATGAATGATATATTCAACCCATATTTGGAATTCATTATTGTTTATATTGATATATTTTAGTATATTCTAAAACATTTGAAATGCATATTAAGCATCTAGATATTTTCCCCTTTTATAAAAATTTATCGCGTGACTTAGCTCCATTATATGACCGGTTGAAAAAGGGTTATAAAGAACCTTGGTCTAATAGTCATACTGCTTTCGTTAAAAGTATTAAACAAAGAGTTAATTATTTACCTTGTTTAACTCTTGCTATTCCTGCTTGGAAAAAGGTTATTGAGACGGATGCGTCCAATATTGGTTACGGAGGGATATTAAAACAGATTAACCCTCATGATAATAGTGAATATTTAATAAGATTTCATTCAGGTAAATGTACTGAAGCCCAGAAAAAATATGCAATTGTGGCTCATGAGATGTTGACGATTGTCAAATGTGTTCTGAAATTTCAAGACGATTTGTATAATCAAAAGATTTTGATAAAAACTGATGCTCAACCTGTTAAATTTATGTTTAACAAAGACTTTAAGCATAATGCTTCTAAAATGATATTTGTCAGGTGGCAAGCACAGCTGGCCCCTTTTGATTTCGAAATCCTTTATAAGAAAGGAGTTGATAATTCTCTTCCAAACTTCTTATCCCGAGAATATCTTCAACAATGACTCTGACTTATTACACAATGTTTTTAGAAGAAGAGTTACTAGTCACTATTCTAAAGGTTTAACCTTTACCTCGTGATATGAAAATAATTATCATCGATAAAGTTATTGATTATCGTATAAGAGAAGAATTCTCTGTATTTGAATTTGGAGAATATGTTATATCTGACGATGAGGTCAGAGATAGTTCTATCTATGATGAATTATCAGACTAAAACAACTTATTATGTATGCAGGATGAACCCAACTTGGGTTAAAGGCAGAGGAAGAGGACGAGGGGGAAGATCATCCCCACAACAGCTAAGATCCTATCAAAGATCACCACAAGGATCGCCATACGGGTCCTCATCAAGCTTCCCAATTATACAAATGGGATCAAAGAGCTTAGTAAATGAGAGAATATCTCAATCAAGCTCGTCAATTTATCTGGAAGATATTCTAGAAGATAATCCGTTATACGGACATCTACAAGCATTTTTAAATGCTCAGAAGCAAAGTGATACATTTGCTTCCATTGCTAAAGAGAATAACAATGATATCAAATCCTATGAAAAGGTAACAAAAAGAGAAATAATATTTCTTGTAGAAAACTCTGAGATTCAGAGAAAAGAGGAACCATGGAAGATATTCCAGTGGTACTTAATCAATGGGTTATACTATCCGGGTGAGTCATACAAAACTCATTCTTCTATGAAACAATTCTGAAAGAAACAGGAAGTGCAGATTTTCAGCACTTTTTCGGTTATAGCACGGATGAAAATGTTTATAACTTTTAAAAATAATTATCAAAGAGATCATATATGTTGAAGATTGGGGAATCTCCACAATGAAGGAAAGGATAAGCCTTAATAAAACCAGGATGAATTTTACTTACTGGGATTATATCCAGGCATTTAATAAAGTCCTTTATTATAACAATGATAAACACAAACATACTTGGTTTATCAAAATATGTTCGAAGATATTCGAAAGAACTATTCCAAATTGGTTTTTAGATTGGTGGTTATACCACGGTCTAACGGTCTCGATTTTACCAGAATCATTCTTAAAATTATATAAAGAATGGACGGAAGTATCACCGTTCTTAAATGAACTATACCATGCAGATCATATCTGCTACTTAGAAAGAATGGATCAGATATATTTCTTTATTGAGTTCTCGATACCATGGATTCATAAATGGACTCCAGAACTGGGTTTCACAGAGGATCAAATCCCGTGTTTATATAGAACTTTTTATTATAATTTATGGGATAAATTGATGAAGAAAGATCCTAAAACAAAGATTTTGTTTGGCCAAGAGCTCTTGCATTCTAT
>JAGDQO010002192.1:0-72500 GCA_018342035.1 Solanum appendiculatum | reverse complement strand
GATGAAGGGAGGTAGACATAGTTGAAAAGTGTTGCTAATCTTAAGGGCGTGGGTCATTGATTTTCTTTGGAAAGTTGGCAGAGCACTTACCCTAATTGAGTTTGTATATAATTATAGCTATCACTCTAGTTATCAAATGGCCTCATTCGAAACTTTATATGGTAGGAGGTGTCGTTCCCCTATTGGGTAGTATGAGGTAGGGGAGACAAGGTTGTTTGGCCCCTATTGAAATTCTAGATCATCGAGTTTGAAAGTTGAGGACTAAGGAGATAGGTTCGGTGAAAGTATTATGGAGGAATCAAAGAATAGAGGAAGATACTTGGGAATCGAAAGAAGACATAAAGTCTAGGTACCTTTTTTGTTCACTCATTCAGACGATGTTAATGAAAGTACCAATCTTACTCTTATCTCTATATCGTTGTGTATTCTTATCTTCATGCCTATTCTTAATACAATTCTAAAATGGTTGGGTTCATAGGTGCTAAGTTGGGTTGGTGGTGCTAAGAGAATTGATTTTGGCAATTAAGGTCTTAACATAGGTTCTTTTGGTGGTGTACATTCTTCACATCATGCTAAACGTGTCTTAAGTTCTTATTCGAGGATGAATGATTTCAAAGGGGGATATTGTAGCACCCCAGAAAATTCTAAGTGAAGATTTGAACTATTCTTTATATGCATATAGACTTGTGCAGAATGATTCCTAGTTGTTCATGAGTTTTAAGATTCATAATCAAGTGTAGGAAGTGTGTTGAAAGTTTTATAACTTAACAACTATCATTTGTCACCATTGATACTTGATCATTCCTTTTATCCATATTTAACAATTATGACACAGTCTAAGCTACAATGCTCAAGGTAGTAGGGTGCAAAAATTAAGAATTCATCAAAAGAATCAAAGAAAAAATATGACTACAAACGAAAGACCATAGGCTCAAAAGGGTTAGCTAGTGGTAACAATATCATAAAAGGTTAAAATTCACAAGACATATCAAAGAAAGTCTTTTATCATCTTTTAGATAGAGCAACACTTTTATTTAATTTCAGCTTTGTGTATTAGTAGTAATTTATTTGGTATATTTTTTCAGTCTATGTAAAACTAATGCTTGCATTAGTAATACACTTTATTGTGTATTGAGGAGTGTATTACTACATGAAAATTCATGGTATTAGTAATATAGGGGGATTAATGCATGCATTAGTGTGGTTAAGGACTCAATTGCCCCTCAAAATCTTTTTTTACATCTTTGTGACCATATTTGTGGAGGGTATCTTTTGGTAAATAAATACTTTTTTTAAAAAAATGCAATGCATACTATTTTTAATATATTAAATGAAATAATGCATAAGAAATAATCTTCGAATAATTAATGCAAGCATAAATAATACAAACATTACTAATACAGTCTATTTTGCATTACTTTTAGGGAAAATTATGGAAAAGAAATACAAAAATGCCAATATATTTATAGAAAACAACTATAGGTTTAAAAAATTACAAAAAATCACTATATGTTATTTTTATAGCAAACTCTCTCCCTCTCTCCCTCTCTCCCTTGCCTTTCCTCCCTCTCTCTCGCCCTCTCCTCTCTCTCGCCCTCTCCATGTCTCGCCCTCTCTTTCTCTCTTTCCTTTCTCTCTCTCCTACCAATAAGAAGAAATCTATTCAAATATATTATGTATCAATGGTATTCAATCAAATATATGTGAAAGTTTTGTATTTCATATCAATTGTATTCAACAACCTGTATTTGCAATTTTTTGTATCAATTGTATTTGTACTCATAACAGGGGCGGATCTAGTAAGCCCGATGGGGGTGTCACGGCACCCACAGGCTTTGATCGAAACTTTGTATATATAGATATATATAGAGAAGATATAGATAAATAATATAATTGTCACCTTGTGAACTGAAAGACATTAGGGTGCCAGTGGTGAAAGACAACATTCCCACCCTCAAGACGTGAGATCAAACCCTGATGAAAACATTATTTCTAAATTTTAACTTGCTGCATCAAATTTTAATTTTGATTTCCCCTCAACTGCTAATTCAACCTTTAATCTTAAAATTTACTTAGAAATAAAGATGATGCTTTTATTGATTATAAGATTGAGGTTGAAAATCAACTTAGTAGAAAAATCAAGAGAATTCGATCTGAAAGAGGAGGAGAATATGTATCTTCAAATTTTTATGTGAAAAAGAAGGAATTATTTATGAAGTAACCCTGCCTTATTCACCTGAGTCTAACGGAGTAGCTGAAAGGAAAAATAAAACTTTGAAAGAAATGATGAATTCCATGTTAATTAGTTCTAATGCTCCTGATAATTTGTGAGGTGAAGCTATATTATTGATGTTCCATGAACATATAGCACATTTGACGCCCAAAACAAGGATTAGTGTAAGAAGTCAAGCATATTTATGTAGATATGATGTTTCTTTTGTTAATGTGCAGGAAAAACGTTTCAAAAGCAGTTGAAAGAGAAAGGTGGAAAATTGGAGTGAAGTGTGAGTGAACAGACAGCTAAACGAGACGTATACCTGTGTACAGCCCGTGAACTTGATCGTGGAGTGGCCTGGAAGAAAGAGAATATTGAAGTGTGATTGAACGAGACCCTATATGGGCCGTCAAGATATTAACGGACCGTACAGTGTCCCGTGGTGAACTATGAAGTGAAGTACAAAATTATTCCAAGTGTTGGTTCACGAGAGGCATTGACGGACCATAAAAAGCTTCACGACCCGTTTTGCCTGCTCGTGAACACTGCCAACTGAACTATTTTTCCTACTTCGTGTAGAACTCTTTTCTAAGACTATAATTAACTACTTAGGGTTTTTATTTAGAATGATCATCAAGACTCTGAGACAAGTTCTTATCGGAGAAACGATACTTTTCATTTTGATACACTCGTTTGGATATTGTGATCATTGTGTTTTATCTTGATTTCGTGTTCTTAATCAAGAAGCTTTGGTTTCCAATCATTGTAAGTCTACTTTGTTATACTACCATTTATGTCTAACTCTTGTTTCGTTGAGAATATGAGCAGCTAAGCACCACAACTAGGGTTGTGGGAAACATGACTAAAACACAACGATAAAATCAAGCGCGAATAACTTTTGATTGATATTAGCATACGTCGTTCTAGTTTCATATTAAACACATTCTAATGAGTGCACACGTTAGAACATGTCTGTATTCAATACTCGTTCGAGAGAAACATATATGATTAGGAAAATTTAGAAACGATTCTCACAGTTTATTTTTAAGACTTGAGCTCGAGAGAGGATAGTCTTCTTAACAAGTACACAAGGGTCAATTCCAAAACACTCTAAGACCGAGAGGAGAGGATTGATATTCATCTAATAGGGCTGAAAAGTGGTTAGATATACATAGCTTGCTATGAAAGTATGCATTTTATCAAGAAATCGTTATTTGTGTAAGGTTCGAGTTGTGATCTGACATTCATGGGGAACACAATCCTAGTCTACTTTAATCGATAATCAAATCTTGGAACCGTCGTCTGTTACTATTAATACGTAGTTTTAACTACAATTGGTTACTTGGATACAAAAACAATCCAATATTTACTTTATACAATTCAAATTCCAAAAATATCAATCGCAACTGAACATAAGAACTAGTAGGATTATTTCTACAGTAATTCCCTGTGGGATCGACCTCAACTCTTGTTGAGTTCTATAATTGATATCGACCGTTTATACTTCTTAATTGAGGTGTAAGTTTGGACGTATCAAATTATCCACATGTCACTTACAGAATAGAATTCCTCATAAAAGAACTGACAAAACTCCTTATGAATTGTGGAAAGATTATAAACCTAATTTGAAATATTTAAAAGTGTGGGGGTGCCTTGCTAAAGTTCTTTTGCTTGAACCTAAAAAAAGGAAAATAGGTTCTAAACCTGCTGATTGTATGCTTATTGGATATGCTGAACATAGTGTTGCATATAGTATATACACAATATACTATCTATTATAATAAAATATTTAGGTTTTATATATATATATATATACAATGTATACCAAATATACACACAAATATATAATAGAATAGATACATATATATATATATATATATATACTTACAATGTATACTAAATATACAATAATATACTATCTATTATATTAGAATACTTACATTATATTTTATATAGGAAAAATTACGTAGCTAAGCAAACTTATAATACTTAATTATCTACCATAGCTATAGTTTGCATTAATTACAATTCGAAACTAACTTTTAAGGTATAATTTCATTCTCTCTCTCTTGCCTCTCCCTCATCTCTCTGTAATTCTCGCTCGCCACTCACCTCTCCCTGGCCAGTCTCTCTCTCTCACTTTATACAAACACAAATGTATAATTTGTGTTTGTATAAAGAGAGAGAGACGGGATATACAAATACATATACATATCTCTCCTCCCTATACACTTATAATTATACACATACAAATCTTCCCCTGCCCAGTTCTTTTTTGTCTTTCTCTCTCTCGTTTTATACAACACAAATGTATAATTTGTGTTTGTATAAAGCGAGAGAGATTGGATCTTGCCCTGCCCAGTTCTCTCTCTCGCTTTATACAAACACAAATGTATAATTTGTGTTTGTATAAAGCAAGAGAGATTGGATTTTGCCCTGCCCAGTTCTCTTTTGTCTATCTCTCTCTCTCTCGCTTTATACAAACACAAATTATACATTTGTGTTTGTATAAAGCGAGAGAGATTGGATATACAATACAAATGTTTTAACTCGATTCAATTGTATACGAATTCAAATTATATGTAGATATACAAATACAATACTTGATACATATAAATATATACAATTATTTTGATATATATACATATGTATAATTCGACATATATACATATACAATTCGCCTCTCTCCACTCTCTGCCCTCTCTCACTCGCCTCTCTCCACTCTCTGCCCTCGCTCGCTCACCTCTCTCCTCTCTCTCCCAGTCTCGCTCACCACCCTCCTCCTTATAACATGTAGCTATGAATTGTAATTATCAAACTATAGCTATGGAGCATAATTAAAATATTTTGAGTGGCTATATTTGAAAGTTCCTCTTTTATATATACACTTACAATGTATACTAAATATACACACAATATACTATCTATTATAATAGAATATTTACATTATATATATATATATATATATATATATATATATATATATATATATATATAAATACATATACACACAATACACATGGTTTGTCTAACTATCAAAATAATTTTGTTTGCTCCCGTTGTTGATTTACGATTCATTTGAATTCAGTAATTTTGATTCGGATGGTAAGCATGTGTTAAGAAAATCTATTGACCAAGTGCAAATAGTGGAATTCTAATCCAAAATGGGGATCGGGGTTTACTACCATTAACTTTATTTCTGCAGCACTTCAGATCTACTAGCATTAACTTCATTTCGTACCAAAAGTAATTTGTTAAATATCATTTTTTTAAATTTCTTTTCAATTTTTTCTTGAAAAAAATATTTGTTTTGGATTATTTAAAAAATGAAAAATGATCAAAAATATTTTTAAATAATGTAAAATTAAACAAAAATACTCTCTGTTAAGTTTGGTTTCCCTTTAAAATATTCTTATTGTTACTTGTGTAATCAAGCAGTACACTTGAAATTAAACTGTAATTATACCGTGGCAAATAAACAAATCAACGTAATTACTTGACTGTGTAATTATTAAGCTAATAATTACTAACCTAGAAAATTACACCAATTTTAATTACTAGGTAACATTCCAAACAAACCCTTATTAAAATTACCAAAAAGAAAGAAACAAAAAAGGTAGACAAAGAAAGAAAATGACATATCTCTTTTTGTTGTTGGTTATGGTCAATCATTATTGTACATATCTATAGCACCTCACAATAATTTCAACAAATTTTACACACGTTTATTTATATTGGACAGCTATATTTTAAAATAAAGCTTCATTATTTTTTTCTATCTTTTATGAGGACCCAAAAGATTATTTGCTTTATTAAAGAGAATCCAAAAACGATAGATATAGTACAATAAAGTAGAGAGGAAAAAATATTTATTAGATGGAGACAGGGCATATCTAGGAGTTTCGGCGGGTTCATTTCACTTGTCGTCATTTTGAGCAAATAATAAGTGACTGACATTGATAAGAGAATCATTTAAATGCCACAATAATAATTAGTAATACACATTAATATGGATTAGAAGAAGTATTCATTGTTTGATATTTTGATGTCTTATTAGTAATATACATCTTAATACATAATAGAGTTCAGTTTTTTGAGTTTTGCAGCATTACTCTGCGGAAAATAACGATTCTCTTTGTCATCAAAATTGTGAACAAGTTCTTGACAATTGAATCAAATCTTTTATTTATTGTTTCTCATTACAAATCATTGTAGGGATATTCTTTTACCTTTTAATTATTGTTTCTGCATTATTTATGGATTAATAATTTCATATTTAGGGTTGTGGAACCCCAAAAGAGAGTAATAATAATAGGGTTGTCTTGATAGAATTCTTAGATAATGTTTATCAATTTATGATTAGTCCTTTCATTGTGTATGGATTCTAATGAAATGTACATTAGAACACACCTATATTCAAAACTTGTTTGGTAAGAGGTTAAGATTAGGAAAAAAAAATTAAGCATAAAAAATTGAAATGTGATTTGCATCTAAGAATTTGAGACCTAATGAAAATAGTCTACATGAAATCCAAGGTGATAATTACTCAGTACACACTCAACTGATGCAAGAACTTAGGGTGACATCCTCTGACGTCTGGATGGATCGAAATGAATCTAGAAGTATCTTAGAATTCATCAGTTTTACACCTAAGACCATTTAATTGAATTTTCGTAGAGACAATCAAATCAAAGTTATGATCTAAAAGGAAAAACCACAACCTAGTTTTTGACCTTACTGATAAAATACATTAAAATTATTCTTTGTTACACATGCTAAACAAAAGACTTAAAAATTTACTTTATGCAACCTTTTGTAGAAATAGAAACTATTTGTTCTAAATAATATTTTATGTGAGAATCTATTCCAATCTTGTTTGAATTCTATTTTTGGCAGCAACCTCTTTATTCCGTTTAAGAGGTATATTGAGTGTATCGATATATGTTAACAAATGGAAAACAAATATAATCAACATAAATTATTCCATTATCGAACTTGTATGTAAGATAATATATAGTGTCCCTTCTAATCCTATATAAATGCTTCATTTGTTTTTTTTGAAAAATATTTTCGCGTCACACGCACAAAAAAAGATGGCATGTTTAGGTTCGAACCTAGACCTCTCGTAAATTAACAAAACTTTGAACCAAATAGGCCAAAGTAACAACATTTAAATTATGCGACAAGATTAATTAGATCTTTGAAAATGATGCTACTTTTTTCAGTTTAGTTTTATATATATATAATGAAAAAACATCCTTTAACTAGGCAAATATCTTTTAATTATTGGAATTTCCATATAGAATTACAACATCTTAAAGAAGCAAGATTAAAAATTAAGAAATTAAAAGAATTAAAAAATATAGTAGAAGAATTATTAGTTCAAGATATACAAAAACAATTTAGAGAAAGAATTATTAATCACGATAACGTAGTAGAAAGAATAACTTCAAGAATAAATTAGGAAATTTTAGCTTTAGAAAGAAATATAGAATATATTAAAATAAGAATTGAAGATCAAAAACAAAGACCTATTTGGATTCCTTTAGGATAAATGGTAAAATTTGAAAACAAAATTAAAAAGAAAAATAAGAGTTTAAAAGATAAAATTAATTTCTTATATCCAGAATACATAAAGTTAAGTAAAAGTAAAGAAGATAAAGAAAGATTAGAGTATCTTATAAATAAAATTTCAAAATTAGAAGCTAAATACATAAAATATTTAAGAAAGAAACACAATTGCTAAATTAAGAGAATTAGAGTATTAGATTTAAAAATAACACCAGAAAAGAAATACAGAAGATTAAAAGATGAATCATTACCAAGGTGTAATTTTATTTCTGGAGAACATCAGTTACATGGTTCAGACCAACAATTAAATAGTATTACAGATTTAATCATAAACTTAGGAGAGACAGTACAATTAGAACAAGATAAAATAATAAAAACACTAGAAAATATAAAAGACCTGCAGATAAAACAAAATAAAATATTAGACAAGATAGATAAAAATTTAGAATATATAAAAGTACAACAAACAGATATAGATAAGAAAATAATAAAAAATCAAGACATAAATCCTCAAGAAGATACAAGCAGTAATAATTATAATTTTAAGAAAGAATTAAAAGAATTAAAAGGAGAATTAAGTATAGTAAAGAATATTGTACTTTCATGAACAATCACTTATATAAAGAAATTTTAAGAAAAGCCGCAGAAATATCACCTAGTCCAGAAGGATTATCAGATCATAAGCCTTTAGGAAAAGCAGACGATACATCAATAAAGCAAAATAATATAATAATTCTATTATTATTAGAATTAAACGAAAAAATAGATAAACTTATTAAAGATCAAGTAAAAGAACAAAAACAGGTTATATAAGAAAATAATATAGACGAATTAATAGATCAGTTAAAAAGAATAGAAATAACTCCAAAAGAAGATAGAAAAATACATATAAAAAAGCAATGGAAATTTTTCCGTTTAAAAGAAGAACAACAGACAGACCTAGATCAAGTTTCTCCCAAGATAGTTTGAGAGGAGGAATTTTGGCAAAAATTCTAGATTCATCAAAAAATAAAGAAGGATCTTCTAGTCAACAATTAGAAGAGGTAATAGATATAGACAGAGATATAAAAATTTTCCAACAAAATAGACTAAAATTATTAAATCCAAAATTTTTATATAATACAGGTTTCTTTACAGGACAAGCTCAATTATATAAACATTATAGAGAAGAACAACTTTGTGTAATAGGCAAAGATAGTAAAAGTTTAAGTCTAATAAGTAAAGATTCTTTAAGACAAATAAAGAACTCAAATATGAATCTCATGCATATGGGATTAATAGTCATAGGATTAAAAGGTTTAACTAGAAAGAACCTAGGAACCAAAGTTTTAATAACAATTTATGATAATAGATGGAGTGAATTAAAAAAATCTATAATAGGATTAATAGAAGTAGACATGACTAATAATGGAGGTTTATTCTATTGTAGTCCAGATTTTATTATAAGTACCACAGACTTTGCTGATCATATAAAAATTGGTATACAGACAAAAGGTTATGAAGAAATGATAGGAGGTAATAATTTATTAATATGTATAGGATTTATTGGAAAAATAGCCACTAATAGTAATACAAAATTTAAATTAAAAGTAGAAGATGTAGTAGGTTTAATGGGAAATAATGGTATAAAAGTAATGAAACCATTAAAAATAGACTCAGAAGAATATGCAGGATTAGAATCGAATTTAGAAGATTTAAGTAAGAAAGAAATCTTAAAGCCAAAAGATCATTTAATGTATACAAATAGTAAAGGAAAAACATCTATTCGTTTTACAGACTATAGTTATACTGATCAAAAAGAAATGGATGAGGAAGAAGAAATAATTGATAATCAAGAGACTATGAACATAGAAATCATAGAAGAAGAAGATTTTGAAGTAAATGAATGTATAAGTAAAGCTAAAATTATACATAATAAAAATAAAAATACAATTTTTAAATGTAAAGGCTGTAAAAAATCAAGAATACAATTTGAACAAGTAGAAGAACATTTTAAAAATTGTAGATTAAGACAAGATAATTATGGATATAGAAAACGGAAAGAAGAAGAAGAAGAATCTATAATAAGTGAAGCAAGTTTAAGTATTAAAGAATTAATGGAAAGTGCTTCAAGTAGTAGTAGTCCTTTTCAAAAAACAAGTAATATGCAACCAGTACAAACTAGCACTGGTAATTTACCAAGATATAGAGTATACAGAGTAAATCCAGATATACAAACAGAAAATTTAAAGCCAAAAGGTAAAAGACAACCTATAGAAGAACCTATTAGACTCCAAGAAGGGGGTAATAAAGGAAAAATACTTAATATAGCTGCACATGACCCTCAGTTATGGAACTCTGTAATAGACATATGGAAAAATATAGTAGTAGCAGATTATATACAAACAAATCAAGATAATGATGCAGAAACTATGTATAGATACATGGAAACTTTTTTAGGAGAATCAACAAAAGGATTATGGGAAGCATATAAGACTGAATTCCCTGAAGAATTTCAAGGAATGGTAAATATGGGACCTAATCCTTATAATTTTACAAATAAAATACATAGTTTAATAACAGGAGAAGACCCAAATAGTGGTTTAATAACATTACAAAGAAATGCTGTAATAAAATTAGAACAATTAAGTATAAGTAATTGGTTTAGTATAAAAGAATTTTTAAATGAATATTTTTATTATTGTAGCATAAGCGGAAATGCTTTTGATACAAGTTTAGGTAAAAAAACTTTTTAATAAACTTCCAGGAGCTTTAGGAAGAGAAATAGAAGAAAAATGGTACAAAAGAGAAGGTGTAGTACAGAATCCAGAAGGAAAATGGTCAATAGGCCAAAGAATACAACATATAATGGCTATACTACAAGAAAAATGTACAAATATACAAATACAAAAACAATTAAAACAAAACAAGACTAATTTCTGTAAAAGTATATATACAATCCAAAGTTATGATAAAGAACATATACCAAAAAGATATAAAAAGAATAAAAATTTTAAAAATAAGTATTTTAAAAAGAAATATTATTTAAGAAAATCTAGTGCAAGAAAGCCTTATTTAGATAAATATAGACATGTTAGAAAATATAATACTAGCAGAAATTATAAAAATAGATTAGAATGTTTTACTTGTGGAAGCCAAGAACATTTGGCAAATACATGTCCCAAAAGAAATAATAGTAGAACAAGAAATGCTCAATTAATTGAGGATTTCCAAGAAACTTTAATAAATGTAGATGAATATATGTCAGACAATGAAAGTATATATTCCATAGTAAGTATGGAAGTAAATGAAGAAGAAAAGAAAGAATCTTCAGATTCAGAACAAGATGAATTAATTAATGAGATAGGTTTAGAACAATTAAATATAACAGGAATAGAACATCAAGATATGGTAAATATATCTTTAACCTGTGAACATGAATTTGAACAGGGAAAAGGATTGGATAGTAATCAATGTTATATATGTAATTGGTACCCAGGAAGACAAAGAAGAGCAAAATGTAAAAAATGTTTTATAGAAGGATGTTCACCATGTATAGAAAAAAGGTATAAAGATGAACATGAAAAATCTAATACAAAAACTAATATAAATAATAAACCTATAGAAATTGGAAAATTAAATAAAAAAGGAGATTTCGAAGAAGAAATAAAAGAATTAAGAAAAAGAATAGAAATTCTAGAATATAAAATGGAAAAAATACATAAAGGAAAAGAAAAAATAAATGAAGAAACAGAAAATTTACAAGTAGATTCAGAAGAAGAATTAATAAATACAAGTAGTTTAATTTGTAATGAAGACAAAAAGATAAGTACTATAAAATTTTTAGCAAGAATAAGAATTCAAGACTATGAATTAGAAACTCTAGCTTTAGTAGATTCGGGATGTACAAAGAGTATAATAAATAAAAAAGTTATACCACCAAATTTAATAAAAGAATTACCATGTCCACAAATTTCTATGCAAATGGATGGATCTTATAATACATATAAACATTATGTAAGTAAAGCAACAATAAGCTTTATAAATACTTGTACAGACTTTTACAAACCTAATTATAAATTAGAAAAAATTTGGGTAAGAGACTTAAATATAAAGGTAGATTTTGTATTAGGACTAGACTTTTTATTACATAATAATGGAAGCTGTTTATTAACAAGAGACAGAGTAATTCTGTCAAAAAATATCACTCAAACAACAGTAGTAACTATACCTGTAGAAAATAGATTTAGATATATTAAAATAAAAGAAGATAAAAAAGCTAAAGAAAAAATAAAATGTAATAAAAAAGATTGTAAATGTGATACCTGTGAAAAATTAGAAGAAGAATTAGAATTAATAAAAATAAATGAAAATGAGAAAGAATATTCACTAATAGAAATAAACATGGAATTATATGATTTCAAAAAAGGAATACAAAAAATAGGAATAATAAGAGATCAAAAAGATTTAGAAAAAATAATACATATTTTAGATGAACTAGAAATTATAGGGGAAAAACCTCTAAAGCATTGGGAAGCAAATAAGATACAATGTAAGTTAGACATAATTAATCCAGAATACATTGTAAAAACTGCTTCTATAGAATCAACAAATGAAGACCTAATAGAATTTGAAAATCAAATTAAAGAATTAAAAAATTTAGGAGTAATAAGAAGATCTAGATCTAAGCATAGATCTGCAGCATTTATAGTAAGAAATCATAGTGAGATAATTAGAGGAAAAGCAAGAATGGTAATAAATTACAAAAGACTAAATGATAATACTAGAATGGATGGATATAAACTTCCAGACAAAACAGAATTAATAAATAGAATACAAGGAAGAAATTTTTTTAGTAAATTTGACTGTAAATCTGGATACTGGCAGATAAAAATGGCAGATGAAAGTATAGAATGGACATCTTTTACTTGTCCAGAAGGACATTTCGAATGGCTGGTAATGCCTTTCGGATTAAAAACTGCTCCTCCTATATTTCAAAGAAAAATGGATGACATTTTTAGAGAATATAAAAGTTTCATTATTGTTTATGTAGATGATATATTAGTTTTTAGCAAAAATATGAGAGAACATCTAGGACATCTACAACAGACTTTTAAATTATTTGTAGATAATGGAATAATAATAAGTAAAAAGAAAACGGAATTATGTAAGACTCATATAAAGTTTTTAGGAGTAATAATAGGAGAAGGAAAAATAACTTTGCAACCACATATAGCAAAGAAGATTTTAGAAATGCCAGACAGATTAGATAATACTAAAGAATTACAAAAGTTTTTAGGAATATTAAATTATGCTAGAAATTTTATAAAAGATTTAGGGAAAGTAGCAGGACCTTTATATTCAAAAACCGGATCAAAAGGTCAGAAGACTTTTAATATAGAAGATATAAAATTAGTACAAAAATTAAAAGAAATGATAAAAGATATTCCAGACCTTGTGTTTCCTTTAGAAACTGATTATTTGATAATAGAAACAGACGGAAGTTTAGACGGATGGGTAGCTGTACTCAAAACAAGACCAAATAAGTATAGTAACAAAACAGAAGAAAGAATTTGTGCATATCAAAGTGGAAAATACAAAGAGAAAGGAAATTTAAATAGTATAGATGCTGAAATTTTAGCTATAATATATGGATTAGACAGTTTTAGGTTATACATTTTAAATAAAACTGAAATTTTAATAAGAACTGATTGTGAAGCAATAGTAAAATTTTATCAAAAGATAAATGAGAAAAAGAGTAGTAAAAGAAAATAGTTAAATTTTTTAGATGCTACTTCTATTTATAATATAAAAATTGAACATATATCAGGAAAAGATAATAATCTGGCTGATCAATTGAGCAGGATTATTAAGAAATGAACTAATATTTTTTATATAGAATGAATGCAGGAAAAGACTCTTCACAAAGGAAAGATGGATGAATCTTCATCTTCAGATAAGTATAAAGACATATATTTAAAAAGTTTATTACAAAATACCCAATATAAGCCTCAAGCTATGTTGGATAAACAAAATTTAGAAAGAATACATTTTGGATCAGAAAGTATGTTGGTTTATACTGAATGTAATTTAACTTTCAGACTTAAAGATAATACCAGAGTTGATAAACCACAGAAATGTTTAATAGACAATTTATGGATATCTTATAATAAGAATCCTAGAAATACAAGTTATTTTATTTCAACTTTAAATGCTTTAAGCCATTATTTTACAGAGAAAAATCAGACAAATAAATTTAAATTTTATTCAGTAATACAAGGCCAGAAACCAGGTATATTTCATACTTGGATTGAAGTAGTAGACGCAGTAAAAAACCACCCAACTCCTTTATACAAAGGTTTTAATGATTTTACTGAAGCTTTAGACTATACAAGAGCCAAACTAGGACCAAATTATTATATGAGTCCAAGTTTAAGAAACCAAAATATCAATATTCCCCAATACCTTATACAAAAAGATACAAATAAAGTTATTTTTTGTGATCATTGTTCTACCATGACAGAAGCTTTTAAGCGTCTGAACAATGAAAATGAAAGACTCAAAAAAGAAAAAGACATTTTATTAGAACAAATACAAGTGCTTCAAGACAAAGAAAAAACTCTTTATTATGAGTTATACCAGTTGAGCAAAAATCAGAGTTGTCCATCTCCTATAAAAATGGATAAGATGGGTGTACATTCCCCAATGAATGTAAAGAAATCTACTATATCAGATTTAGATATAGCTAGTCCAGTTCAAACGGTAGTTGGTAAGACAAATCAAATCCGTTAATGGCTGACATTTTGCCAAAAAATGTAAGAATACTACCAGAAAGTTTTAAGACAGGAGAATCTTCATCAACAAATATTCAGACCAAGAGAGGAATAAAATTAAGAAAAACAAGACAAAAAAAATTAGAACATATGATTGAGAGTGCTGTAAAGAAGGTTTTAAAAGAAAATATAAAAGAAATGGTAATAGAACATCCAAGACCAGAATCAGAATCAGAAAGTTCTGGATACAATCCCACAATGGAGCAATTTGCTCAAGATCCTAATGAAGACGATGACTCAGTAATGAGTTTTGATACAGAAGCATTACACAATTTAGACACATAATCAAAAGAAGACAGATGTAAAGGTGTACATATGTAAGCAATGACGTAATACTAGAGTATACGTAAGGAATGAGGAAAGCAAGCATTAAGGGACAAATTGATAAGGAAGCATGTGACGATGGGGCCCATAAGCGCACCCGGCAGATTCTTTTTTCCATTTGAAATCCGGAGTTTGAAGTCTTAAAATTGTCTATATATACTTCATTCCAATTAAGAGAAGACCAAGCTAGAGAGCAAGTTAGAAAGTTAAGAAAAGAAAGAGTAAGAACAATAAGAGTGTTTTTGTAATAGTTTGAGATTTCAAAAATAGTTTGAGAGTTCATAAAAAAAAAAAAAAAAAGATTGTTTATTTTGAGTGAAAGTTTGTAAAAAGTTCTTAAGTTTTTGCTTAACCCAGAGGGGAATCCCGAAAGGGAAATCTCTTTCTCCTAAGATATGTCAGTAGTGTATGCTTTATTAAGTTTATGTAACTTATCTCCCATTATGTATAATTATGTTTTGTTTAATTTATGAAATCAAGTAAATATAAGTAAATATGTTTGCTTTGTGTGATAATTGTTTAATTTTGGAGTATACTTAATTGTTTAATTTTGGAGTATACTGTTCTCTAAACAGTTTTAAATAGTATCAATGGACTAACCTGTAAATTCCTAGGAATTGTTGAATGTCCGTTGAAGCTAGTTGTGCTGTTAAGGATATTGTTATCCGGGGTGTGGTTAGAGAAGATTACTGTTTAAAATTAAGCTGTAAGGAAGAAGCGAAACAAAGTTAAAACAATTAAAAAAATAAAAATAAAAAAAAATAAAAAAAAATAAATAAAAACACTTTTAATTTTGGGAGAAGTTATTAAAACTTAATAGCTAAAAACTATTTATATATTAAAGGAACAAAGAAAGAGAGAGTACTTAGTAGGATTTACAACTTTATTGATAAAACTCTTTGGAAAATTTTTATTTTGGAAAAATTATTTGAAAAATTTTAAAAATCCAAGTGCCCTTATATATATATATTTATCGGATGTTCTAGAAAGGACTTTCCCGGTTAGTTGTTGTTTTATTTTTTCTCTTTCCCATTCCTTCTTGTCAATGAAATTAATTAAGAATTTATTAAAGAGTAAATTTTAGGAATAGCAAACATAAAAATCATATTAGCGCTCTATAGCTACAGTTTTGCTATTTGCGCTCCATAGCAAACTATGCTTGCTATGGAGCATCAGGTTTGTATAAAATCGCAGGCGGCAGCATCTGATTTGTATAAAATCGCAGGGATTTGTATAAATCGAGATTCTGTGTCTATGAAAATTGCGTTTGTATATGTATATGTTCTTTGTGATTGTATATCTGCATAAAATTTGAATTCATATACAATTGAATCGAGTTATACAAACACAAATTATACATTGTATTTTGTATAATTTGTGTTTGTATAAAGCGAGAAAGAGAGAAAGGCAAAAGAGAACTGGGTAGGGGAAGATTGTATTTGTATAATTATAAGTGTATATGACGAAGAGATATGTATTTGTATTTGTATATACAGTTCTTTCTCACTTTATACAAACCCAAACACAACCACAATTTATACATTTGTGTTTGTATAAAGTGAGACAGGCGAGCATGAGAGAGGCGAGCGAGATTCCAGAGAATGGCGAGCGAGAATCTGGGGAGAGAGGCGAATGACAAAGTGTTTACTACGAATTAGAATTAAATGAAATTGTAGCTATAACATTTATTTTGAATTAATAGTTTGCTATAATGCACAATTTTTCCTTTATTAAATTAAATAAATAAAATTCATCGAGCTGAGTGATAGTTGTATACGTGAATTGTATTTTATTTATATTGTATTCTATTTTTAATATGACGTAATAGTATTTTAAAAAAATTAAAATGTGACACCCCTTACAAAAATTTCTGCATACGTAACGAGCACAAGCCAATCTGAGCAACAAACCAGTGAACCACTCCTTTATGTAATCTGTTGCTTTGGAAGCAGAATGTATATAAGCACCAAGGTATTTAAAAAGTTGAACAAGTAGATATACGTATTTTACATAATACTTCGCGTGAGATATACTCGAACTGATTAGTATTATGCCATGTAGTATGTATATAAGCACCAAGGTATTTAAAAAGTTGAACAAATAGACATGCGTGTTTTACATAACACTTTGCGTAAGATACACTCAAAGTGATTAATATTATGCCATGTATGACACACATTATCAAGGGGATTCTATAAAAGTTTATGGGCATTTTATCGGAGACTGCAAAACAGGTTTTACAACAATTTCAGCTTGTATATATAAATATCAATTTTATGAATTTTATTTTATTCTCACCAATTGGAGACTTGAGAACTCGATTTTAAAGGGTTTTGACCTATATTTTCATCTACAAGCTTAGGGTAAGTTGTTCTTATAACCTGAAACTATGTTTCTTTCATGAATTTAACCATGAGTATATCATTTGAACGTGAAATCAAAGATAGTACGCAATTGGAAATTTTTGAATATAGATCTAAAATCACCTAAATTAAGTTTTGACTAACTCAAGAGAAATCTAAGCATATATTTGGAATTTAGTATGTTCTTTTATAATACAATATAGGTATCCTTGGACTAGTTTAATCTCGTATAGGACACTTTTGAATAGATTGGGAGCTTTCAAAGGTTTTGAAAAAGGAAAAAGCAGTTTTTAAGTTAAGATTTTGATGCAATAAGGGAGAATGCAATATCTACAAGGAACTGAGAAGATATAAAAGGAAACTTAGTATAAACCTGTGTTTCTCGGACCCTTCAAAATGTCATCTGGTGTAAGTCGGATTCTTCAAAAATAGTGCATTTTTTAAGGATTCAACACAGGTATGGGAATATTTTTAGAGAGTCCGAGCAACTTAGGTATAAACTACCCTCAAGGCTGTTTTGTGATTCTCACTCCCTTTTGCCCATTTGAACCTTACCTTGATTCCTGAGATGATCATGTGTCACGATCCAAAGTTTACTTATCGTGATGACACCTATGTTCCCAATCGATAGGTAAGTCAGTCCACTAATTTTACCAATTTAACTAAATAATTAAGGTGAAAAAGGTAAACAACAAGTAGAATACCTCAATTACTAAGTCTTTCATTAGTATGAGGTGCGGAAAGCTAAATACACCCAAGATTTTAGTGTCATAAGTACAAGAACTTCTAAACTACGATGTAAGTCTGGAACTAAGTGACAAACCTAGACGTAAGGAATATCCTGTCTGAATACTAAAATAAAATAATAACTAAAGATATAAAGAGAGGTGTGGGCCACAGAACAACCAAGCAGCTCACCACAACTCCAATATAACTCAAACTCAACTCTAAAAGCTCCACAAAATGATCTCGAATTCGAAATCCAATCTTCACCACAAAAGAGCGCAACAAGTGTAGTATGAGTACGAAACCACGTGTACCCAATATATCTCATAGAACGACAATGAATAAGTAGTGACAGGAGTATAATAAGAAAATATTTTTACTTATACAAGTCTACATTATATTTATTAGTCAAGTTTCATCAAATAAGGGTAATCAAATATCACGCAATGTCAAACCACCAATAAAGCACATAATCAACAAGAGTGAAGGATGTAATGAGATGCAATGCAATGTGACACCATGAAATAATATGCCTCAAATGCCAAGTACTCTTTCAACCGTATATACATGATACTCCTCGGAAACACTTCGAGATATCATGACACATGGAGAACTCGAGAGGTCCATATACCAACACGGACAATCTCCATGTGTCTGTGCGAACGATCTCAGTGCACTATCATAAAACCAAACAATCCCCAGCACGGATGATCTCTACGTGCTCAACTTATAATCATAACATCTCACAATCCCCAGCATGTACGATCATTTATTGAAGTTATCAAAGCCGGAGAAATGATTGAAGATGGTCTCAAGACGGGGAGAATAACAAGTTTGACCACATCTCAGTTTACTAATAGAGCCTTCCAAACTAGCTCTTTCGGAAGTGGAAAGAAAAAAGATAAAGAAGTTATGATGGTAATGACTCAAGGAGCTTCCTCATATAACCGTCAACCACCACTGGGCTATCCTGATTCACAATACTATGTCTACAACAATCAAGCAACATTTTGTTCTCCACGACCAATGCAAAATCTTCGAAACAATGCACCTCGTGCCAACTTTAAGAGAAAGCCTCCTCGAGTCTTCACTCCATTGTCTGAAATGCTGACTCAACTTTTTGAGAGATTGAAAGAGGCAGGAATACTCCATCCAATAGAAGCCAGGACTGTGAATACTTCAGCCGATTGGTATGACCCAAGTAAGCGTTGTGCTTATCATTCAGGAGTTGTTGGACATGATACTGAGAAGTGTATCACTCTCAAACACAAAATTCAAGATCTGATTGACAACAAAGTGGTAACACTTGCGCAAGCACAACCGAATGTGAACACCAATCCACTTCCCAAACACAAGGAGCAGTCATTGGCGTAACCAGTTGCAAAGAAGAATGAAGTTTTCTAGAAGTCACACTTTTGGTGTGTTTTAGTCTTGCATTTAGAGTTTGTTGCTTTGTTTTCTTGTAATCACACTTTATCATTTTGTTTCCGTTGTAATCGCACGTTATGATTTGATTTCCTTTGTAAGCACCCTTTTATCGGTATTGTGAACTATGTTCATTGTGATTTCCCTAGTGGAATACGTAGGCGGCCTTCATCGGCTTCGGTCACGTTATAAAAAATATCTTAATTTCTCTTTATGTTGGAACTACGTTTGACCTGATTTCTGCCTCAGCGGGATACGTAGGCGCCACGTCGACTCGTCATATTCCCCATAAGATTTCCATTTCCCTTTTTAATGGAAACTGGGGCAGAATTTTGAGATCCTCTCAAAATTCATTGGAAGAGGACTTTCTTCAACAAGTCAGAATCAGAGATCACATCAAAATTGCAACTGGGCAGAATTTTTGAGATTCACTCAAAAATTCAATTAGAAACTAAAAGAAAGTTCAAGAGTTATGTTATGTTTTAAACTGGGGCAAATTTTTTGAGGAAGGTCCTCGAAAATTCTATCAATCCTACATTTCCAGACCATACAAGTTTGTATCTAGACGTCAAAGGAACATCAGGATGGAAAGGCAAAGCCAACATGAATCAGTTTCTAAAAACTAAGAAATTTTCTTTGGATGCAGGAACTGTAAAGTCACAAGTCATCATTAGACTCATTGTGGCCTCGTCATAATTGAGATGATTTCTATTCTTACTCATCTCCTAAATTTATTCATGTTACTTTATTGTGATTTACAATTATTTTTAAAAAAAAATGTTACAGATGAAATAGCCTAACACAATGGCTAAGATTTTGAGATGCCATCAAGATCAATACAAGCTGAAAGACTTCATCTTTAAACTCATCTTTCATTATATCATTTACTTTGGCAACTTTATTTTTACTAATTATATGTTGAACCCCACATATGTCATTGCTAGAATTGGAGATAAAATTCCAAAAGATACTCCCAAAAATTTGAAGAACCAAGCCAGACATTCACCAGACAACAGACATGAGCCAACCTTTTCCAAAATGTTATTGTGAAGGACTTCCGGTGCCAAGGATCTGGAATGACAAAGACTCCAATGACAACCAGAGATTTTATCAACATCACAAACTACAAACCTTACTCGCTAGTTTTGAGATACGTTTACCTCACTTACTACTATTTCATTCTTTGTCGCAGGTTATGTTATATTGGGCAGTTACCACCCTCAAAGTGACACGTTACAATATTATTAGAGAGTCACTTCCTTCAACGTGACATGTTAAATTATTATTGGAGCGTCACTTCCTTCAACGTGACACGTTATATTATTATTGGAGAGTGACTTCCTTCAACGTGACACAGTAAATTATTATTGGAGTGTCACTTCCTTCAATGTGACACATTATATGTTATTGGAGCGTCACTTCCTTCAACGTGACACGTTATGTTATTATTGGAGTGTCATTTCCTTCAACGTGACACATTAAATTTTTATTGGAGCGTCACTTCCTTCAACGTGACACATTATATTATTGGAGCGTCACTTTCTTCAACATGACACGTTAAATTTTTATTGGAGTGTCACTTCCTTCAACGTGACATGTAAAATTATTGTTGGAGCGTCACTTCCTTGAACGTGACATGTTAAATTATTATTGGAGTGTCACTTTCTTCAACATGACACATTAAATTATTATTGGAGTGTCACTTCCTTCAATGTGACACATTATATATTATTGGAGCGTCACCTCCTTCAACGTGACACATTATGTTATTATTGGAGGGTCACTTCCTTCAACGTGACACATTAAATTATTATTGGAGTGTCACTTCCTTCAATGTGACACATTATATGTTATTGGAGCATCACTTCCTTCAATGCGATACGTTATGTTATTATTGGAGCGTCACTTCCTTCAACGTGACACATTAAATTTTTATTGGAGCGTCACTTCTTTCAATGTGATACGTTATATTATTGGAGCATCACTTTCTTCAATGTGACCCATATATTATTATTGGAGTGTCACTTTCTTCAACATGACACGTTAAATTTTTATTGGAGCGTCACTTCCTTCAACGTGATACGTTATACTATTATTGGAGTGTCACTTCCTTCAACGTGACATGTTAAATTATTATTGGAGCGTCACTTCCTTGAACGTGACATGTTATATTATTATTGGAGCGACACTTCTTTCAAGATGACACGTTATATTATGTTGAACCGTCATTTCTTTCAATATGATGCATTATATTAAGTTGGGAAGTCACCTTCCTAAATGTGACACGTTATGTTATGTTATTGGATCGTCATCTCGTTTAAATTGACATATTACTTTGGATCACCACTTCCTTCAAAAGTAGTACGCTTGAAATTAGATCGTCATCTCCTTCAGTATGACATGTTAAATCAGGTTTGCACAAATTACATTTGTGCTTATATTACATTTTCTACTGACAATTTTCTCCAGACTTTGCAACACACAAAGTGGACTACGTCAAAAAAGGACGCTACACAACGTGAAACTTTTTCTTAGCAGTGAACTGGGACATAGTGCGAAGAGGAATATCAAACTCTTTGGATATGAGTTGAGAAACGACTTACACCACAATGAAGCCACACCCCTAGCATAAGGCATGTGGGTATTTTTTTAGGGCTTGACAGTTTTAGTTTCGCATTCAGTGAAATTTTTAACTCTCACTAGAGGCAAGTTTTCAAATCCAAGTGACAGTACATCTAGAGCTTCGGAAATTATGTACACGTAAGTTCTTACCTATGGGTGTGAAGGGCCCCACGTTCATAGTTGAGAGGTTTGCAAGCCTCTTTTCCCACGCTCAATTTATTTGTCATTTATCCTTAAGCTAAAGGTTATTTCCGCATAAATAAATTTCCTTTTCAACCGATTGAGTCGAACTGCAAGCAGTTTGATTCCTTGAGTTTAAGGATATGTAGGAGGGTTTGATTATGAAGACTCGACTGTGCTCCAATGAACCTCTCTTCATTCCATTCCCGAGTTTTTTGGTGTCTCCATACTTCAACATCGGAATAACTTTTGATTTCTTTCAAAATTGTGCATTAAATCAAGCGTCTTTCGAACTACTAGTGGCCTGAGTTCTCATGTAACCTGAGATAAGTAGGAAACTCAATAGCAGCGTCCGGTCATAAGTCTTCAAAACCCTTAACATTCACCATTTCAAAGAGATGAATCAGAGGTTGTCAAAATCAAATCCGGATTATTGGGGATATATTTTTATTTATTTGTTTTATTTTTGTCAAATTTGATCCCTTTCCCTCTCAAACGGCTCTTTTTTTTTTTGACATTCAAATCTAACTTTTTTTTCAGCTATAAATATTGGCACTCTTGTTGCCATTGGGACAGGAGTTAAGTGGTAGAAAGCTTGGGAATATTAGAGTTTTTTATACTCTTTCATTCACTAATTTTTTCTATTATTCTTTCCTTTTGATTTCCGACGAAATCACTCCGTTCTCATTGTCTCTTTGTAATTACTTGCACTCAAAATCGATGTGGAAATTGATCTTTTCAACTCTTCGTCTCAAGTTCGCTGCCCATAAAGAGTCCATACGACTCCCATTTCCTTGCATACGCGTCTTCCTCAAGTCAACCTCTATCAAGTCGTGAAAGGGAAGCTAATATTATTAAGCTAAAACCCAAAGCAGTAGTCATATGCAGCAGCAGTAGTCACGAGAAAGAGCAAAATTTGGGCTCAATCCCATTTCTTTACTCACTTCTTCCCTTGTTATATTTATTCTATTATTTAAATACTAACATTTTAATTAACTTAGATGAATCCTTGGGAGATTTTCTATGTCCTTTCTTTCATGATTACGTTATTCATTTAATTTAAGTATTCAATCCTCAAAATATGATTTATTTAGGTAATTTAAGCTTATAGAATAACTTGAGGATTTGCTTATATCCTAATATAGTTATTAATAGCTCAAATATCCATGTTTAGTAATTGAGTTGACTACTTGACTCAATAGCTTAACTCGGATAAAATTGTTAAAGTAGAAATATTTTTTAGACTTTGACATTATAAGTATTCCATCATTTGGAATGATATGTATATATATAAGTAAAAATAAAATTTATTCATTTTCAAACAAATTTTTTTCTTTAACAAATAACCTTAAAGATTTTTTTACAAGTAATTTCCCTTTTTTTTTAAAAAAATAAGCCAAATATATTTTAATCCGCCGGTCAACCGCATGTTAGCGGATCTTTTAAGGTGCTTAAAACCTCCTTAGAGGATCACTTGAACCATTACCCGAACTTTGATTTATTAAAGGTTTTATTTAAAAATTACCTTTTTAAATGATTTTCTTAACTTTCCTAAAATTAAGTGGCGACTCAATTTTCTTTATTTACAAAAATTAATAAAATAGCCAAGCTATGAGACGTTTTTAACTTGGATTAAAAACGGGTCGTAACATACCAAATACATAAGGGAAAGACCAAAACGATCCCAACTTAAAATCTGAAGGAGTTCCTTAAAAGGAAGGCTACACGGACAGTTTAGGGCTCCACGGTCCATGAAACACTCCACCGTCTGTATTGCCATCCGTGAAACTTCGACTTCCTGGCAGGGCTTTACTAAAATGGACATAAGTTTCTACTCCTAACTCAAAATGGAGCAAGCTTGGTGGAGTTGGAAAGAGAACTCATAGACCTTTAATTTGATAGGTCATGAGTCAACTAATTCGTTATGTATTGAGAGATACGGTCATTTGAAGTTGACCCAAGTAGAATTTTACATCAAAACTTAATTGGTAAGATAACTTTCAACTCAACTTTGTGCTAGGAGATTCTTGTGACCTTAATTCATCTCCAAATCCATTCCCACACTAAAGAATTAAAACTTCACGCATATGAGCAATTTAAGAATCACCCGATACGACCTTACATGTAAATAAAGAATGATTCGGGCCTTAGCTTAGAAATTTTTGGGGTGTTACATATAGAATACCCTCGTCATTTATATTACTTGACCCTCATTCTAAAAATAGTTATTTTAATTTTCTTGTCTTGATGCACTTAGCTTGAATCTATGAAAGATTGTTAATCCACACTACAAGAAACGGCATTTATTGTGGCGACTTCTGTTTTTTGTACTATAGTTTCATATTTAGTGGCGACATGTGTAGTCGCTCCAGAACATATACCTATAGCGACGAGCTATTTAGGGTCGCTACTAATAGACGTCACTGATTCTGAAATTATCCATTCCCGCTCATAATAAAATTTTGGCTCTATATTTTTAGTGCCAACTTATTAAATATCGCCTCTGAATGTCATTTTGTAGCGACTTGGTCGCCCCTAAAAGTATGGTCGCCCCTAAAAGTATCTCAATTATTATAATTTAAAAAGACAATAAAATTATTAGAATGTTCTAGTTAAATTAAAAACAGAGAAAACAAAAGAGTTGTATTTGCTCTTTGTTGTATATGTTTCTCTTTATTCTTTAAAGTGTACATTTCTCTGTTCTCAAAGCTAAAGGAGCATTGATGAAAGAAAATCTATTGGAAAGGAGGAGGAAGAAAAAGAGATTAGACGAAGATAGCTCCGGTGGAGCGGGAGAATTAGTGTCTGTTTGGTTAATATTTGCTCAAATCTATTGAAATAGGGTTCCTTCTTCAATTCCTTAGTAATAGGGTACTTTAAAGTATGTTCTCCATCAGGTATGCGCTCAAATCCCTTTACGATTACATATATTTTTCAGATTTCACATGCAATTTCTTTAACCCACTTGAATATCTATAGGGTAGGGTTCCTCTTTGCTGAAAATTCTTTAATTTCTCACTATTAATGTTCTCTAAAGTATGTTCTCCATCATGTATGTGCTCAAATCCCTTTGCTAATATGTGTATTTTTAAGATTTCACATGTAGTTTCTTTACCCCACATGAAAATCTGTAGGAATAGGGTTCTTTAAAGTCAAAGGAGGAAGGAAGAGGGCTCATAGTTTTAAAATCAGTGTGAGGGTAAGTCGTTCGAGGTTCTAAAGGTCTGAACATGTTCGTCGTTCGAAGTTCTGAAGTTTTGAATATGAAGGTACAATTCATGTTTATCCCTATTTTTATTTTTTATATTATGTCGATTCTTGATCTTAAAAGTCGTCTCTGAGTTATCTCTTTCTTTGGGTATGCTGAAAGTGTACTTTTCAGGTTCAAGGCCTTTTGATGTTGTTATTTTGATTGTGTGTTCGCAGTAATCGGGTATCTTGAATTCTATGACTTATGCATAGAAAAGAACTTTTTTAGGTTAAAATTAGTGATTTAGTTTTAATATTCTATTATAATCAGCCATAGCCAAGTCTTGTGTTTCATTTGGACAGTAAGTGCTTTATTGAGATTCTTGTATTTTGTAATGTGAAAGAAGCTACTGGAGAAGTTGCTTAAAGTTAATGCTCTTTTCCGTAACTAATTTTAGAATTACACACTTCTTTACATTCCATTTATGTGAAGAAAAAAATGAAAGGGTCAGTGATTCAATAGATTTTGCCATCTGGAAAACAACTCATTTCACCTGAGGCATTTCTTGAACCAATTCTGCTAATTTTGTTTAATGTCCGTGAGGTATATTTAGACTTTTATTAAGATGCTACTCAGATTGATCGAGCTTCTTTTTATATTGTCTTTGATTGATTTTCATAGCTCGAGGAAGGAACTACTTGAACAATAATTGAATGTGGAAGTCATAATTAACTGCTCTATATGTTAATTGGATTATTCTTGGTTTCATTTATTCTACTGCATTTCCTAGTTTGTAGAACTAGCATAGTTTAATCTGTAACCCCACATTAGTTGTGTATTTGACAACTACTAGAGTACTATTGTTACAAGAAGCCTAGCTAATTATCTGTTGCACTCGATAATTTACATTTCATAGGGTTAACTAGAGAACAAATTTATCTCCTCTAGCAATAATAATTTGCAAACAACTCTAACTTGAACATGCTTACATGTGGTGTGGTTAATTAATTTATTCCAATACAACAATGTAGTCTATTTGAGTTGAAATATGTACAGGAAATAAATAACATAAAGCCATTTCCTATACTTGATTTCGTTAGTTAGTCAAACTCGTTTTATTTATGATCAGTTTATCTTTGTTTGACAATGGGTCCGGAGATTATTGTGTTATTTACAACAGACTTACTATTCACATTAGTTCGTCTTTAATTAATTTTTGATTTTTATACTTCTCTTTTTTGAATCTGATGTTGAAGGAAATTAAAGGAACTCGACAAGGTAAAAGTGGGAGAGGTGGTACAGGATTTGGATGTTGCAATTTTCGAGGTCATGGAAGTCTAGAAATAACGTCGCAGCCACAAGTACAACCAATAGGAGTTACCGAGGTATATTTAGAGACAAGACAATCATCTAATCCATGTCATGTACCTCTACAAACAAAACAAATATCAAGTAGCCATCGCCAAATAACATCTCCAGAGACACAATCATCAAGAAATCTAGAAGATAGTATACTCCCCTCCTTAGAGGCTGAAACTGGCGCAGGTTAGTTCACGCTCCAAACTGGTGCATTTTGGGTTTCTGTAGTACTAGAAAGGTTTTGCACCCTCTATTTGCTGAAACATTATGAATTTGTTAGAGGATTTTTCTTTGGTAGCTCCCAAATAATAGCTATTAATCTACTATCATCATTATTCTCTATTGATAATCATGCAAAGATTTTGATTAAGTAATAAAAGATTAACACTATTTTCGTTGGCATTTGAAGTTTGTTGGATTTTTCTTTGGTAGCTCCCATAACATAACTGCAAATATGTTATCACCATTATTATTTTTTATCAACAAGGAAAGATTTTGGTTAAGTAGCAAAAGACTAACTCTATTTTGGTTTATATATACAGTAATAAAACATATCCAACTTGGTCCAAAAAACTGTAAAACATATTGTTGCCTGGTCATTGTACCTCAGTTGGAGTTCTCTTTAATCAATGGTAATGATATATGTTTTTTACTTTGTAGTTTCTCGTATCAATAGAAAGAGAGGAAGAGGAAAGTATAAATCTAAAACTAATGTTTATTAAAACTAAGTATGAAGGAAAAATAACAATAATAATCCCAGATGACATTGATAGAGCTGTGGGTTCTAGGGCTAGAGATATTGTTAATTACTTTGACTTGGTCATGAGGAGCATTATCTCGTCCCGAGATGGAAATTGATAGAAGATCATTTTAGAATACAAAAAAGTAATGTGGTTTATTAAAGGTCAAGGTAATAAATCACTCTCAATATTGTATTGCCTTTGTGGTATATGATTTATCCATATGGTTATGATATCCAATATTATGTTACAATATGTTCAGGATAAATTTGATGTTTGTTGATGGCTCCAAGAGCATAAGCTGCAAGGCGTTGAGATTTGCACTATACAAAGACTGTTTAGAGCATGGAAAGCTCGATTGTGTAGTCGCTACTTTCATTCACTACTCTCTATAGTAATGATGAAGACAAATTTTCTCATCGATCTGAAGATGTTGAGTTGGAGGACTGAAAATACCTAGTAAAGTATTTTGACAGTGAGAAATTCAAGGTAACTTAATTAATAATCTGATTTTGAAGTTAGGAAATACCTATTGTGGTGGAATGCGAGTTTAATCTTTGAATAAATACTTTCTTATGTATTTCTTGTCTTAGTGTAGGTTGTGAGTGAGAGAAACAAATAAAATAGAGAAAAATAAATTACTAAGAATTCTTGTGGCACGGGATCTTTTGCAGAAGTAGAGGAATTTACAAATGGCTGCTATCATGTAAATGGCTGCTATCATGACTAGAATGCAACAGGTACTTTCTTTTTAATTTCTCCGTAGAAGTTGTTGGCTTGTTTCTTTAAATCCAATTTTCTAAGTGACGCATATGAAGTACTTTAATAAAATTTTCGTGGTAAATATGAGTTAATATTCTGGTGCAAGTATAAGAATGTATGCGTGTTTTATCATTTTGGTGCATAGAAGTAAGCATTTTGTGAGAAATTTGTATTTGCATTGATGTTTATATTCGATTGCAATTTTGATTTTAAATTCTTACAGAATTTTGGATTCTACCATTATTTCTGAAATTCTGCTACCTGATCATGCCTTATTACATGCTAGTTGCTTTCCATACTTTGCCATAGCTAGACTTCTTCCATTTGTTGTTCTGTCTTTATGATAAAGTTGTACTACTTTCAGCTTATTCAAATCACTGACTCTTTACTGACTCTAACATGAATATGAAAATTCAACTCTTGAATTTTATCAGAAGAACAATTGTAAGTTCCAAAGCTCAAATTATCTTTTTGAAAACTAAGCTGGATAGTTGTGGTTCTCCAACCAAGTAGTGAGTTTTGGCAATTTTTCTAACTTTGATATAGATTACTTGAATCACTTTCTTTGTAAAACTAGTTGTAGTATGCTTCTTGTTTTGGGCAATAGTATGGCCATGGTTGATATCGATACGAGTAAGAGTAAGTTCAAATGGCTCATCAAGAGAAGCCCAACAGAAAATTCCAGTGTAGTTACACACATTACATCCTTCCTAATTCTTTGTTATATTGTGAGAATCATAGAGAATTTATTATTTCCAAGCTTGTAATAAAGTGTAAGCATTCTTTACTCTAAAATTCTCAAAAGCAAGTTATGGATTGATGACAAGAATATCTCCATTGTAGGATTATAACTTTCTACTGTTACTTTTTTAATTCACCACTAAATTAGATATTTGATTATAAGTGGTGAATGTAGCATTGAAGAGAATAAGGAAAATAACAGGGTAGAATAATATGTTAGGCAAGAACTATGGCCTGCAAAATGGTGCATTTTTTTTCATATGAATTGAGGAGTTGAACAATTTTTGTTTGGATAAATCCAAGGTAAGTAGTGACTCTCGTGTCTTTTTGTTATCAATCTTTGTTTGGTTAATTTTATTTTCTTTTATCCCTCAAAAGATTAACTTCTTTACTTTTTCTTGAATTCTTAAATGATAAACGCGAGGACCCCTTTTTCTTGTTCCCTCTATCAATCAATGTATAACATACTATGCCAGAGAGGTTGATTCTTTTCCCTTCATTAATAGTTCAACTTCACCCTTTGCCTATTTCTTGGTCTAGCTGAATCTTTTTGAAATGATTGAGGCAACATCTCAGTTGCAAGGCTATTTGAAATAAGAATATGCACTTTCTCTTTTTTTTTTGTTGCTAATATCATTATTTGAATTATCAAAGTGATTCAGTGTTTTTTAATAGCAGGGATAACAAGGTTCTTAAACAATGCGATCGATCGATCAAGGAGCTTGAAGATGTGCAATGCAAGTTTTTGATGATATGCATATGAATATAATAAAACTAAAGTACAGTTGTAAAATGTTATTGGATGCTTTTAATAGCTATATATAAATAAATATATTAATTTTAGAGAATTTGAATTTGATTGCGTTTAAAATTTGCCATCATTTTTCTCATTGTCTATATATGTGTTGAATAATTACAATTTAGTGGTTGACAAATTGTCAGCCAAAAAATAATATTTATATTGTACACTAAAATTTATCTAGTGACAAAATGAGAATTGTCACTAATGGTTTAATAGGTTTTGTGGCGACTAGTTTTCCTACTAAAAGTATCTTTTCAGCAACAAGATAACGTTGCCACTAATAGTTACTTGTATTGTAGCGACAAGAATCGCTACTAATATGTCTTAGTAGCGAGACAATGTTGTCACTGTTAGATTGGGCTTTTGTGGCGACAATGTCGCTACTAAATCCTTTATTTAAGTGGCGACTTGGCCAAATGTGTGTTGTAAAAATATTTTTTGTGGCGTATTTTTTACCTTTGGTGGCAATAAATATCGCCACAAATGGTTATTTATAGTGGCGACTCTCTGTTGTCGTCACAAATAACCTTTAGTTATGGAAGCTACGCCGCAATTGTCGCTGCTATAATGCTTTAGTGGCGACTTTGGGGGCATTTGTGGCGACTTTTTTTGCCACAAAAAGCAGATTTCTTGTAGTGAGGCCAGGAGTCTCCTCAGGGAAGATGAAAGCAGTTCGGAAATAAATTCAAAAATGAAGCTTAGAGTTAGAAAAGAGAACATTTTTGATTGATTACTTGAATAATCCTTTTTTACAATTACAATTCAGTTTATATCAAATCTAAAATCACAATGCACTTCTACAGTTCTAACTAAATGCTAACTAACTTCTGGAACTACTGTAATGACCCTCCAGGTCATTTCTGTGTTAATGCTTTCTTTCTGTCGTTTAGAGCGTTCCTGTAGCGACCCCGAGTCATTTATGACTTGCTGGCACTGACGATTCGGTCGCCTGGTCGTTCGTTTGGGTTTTATGCCCATTTTTCTATTTTGGAGCTTTTGAACCTTGAAAAGTTGACTTCGGTCATAACTTCAGGTAAACGACCTCTGATGAGAATTCTGACGGTTCCATCAGCTCTGGAAAGGCCAAATTAGGCTAAAAGCATGGTTTGCATGAATCCGGGGTTTCCGGTGTGAATTTGGGGCCGATTAGCTCTTTAGCCTTTGGAAATTGGCCTAAGGTTGACTTTGGTCAACTTTCTTGGAAAACGCACTCGGATGAAAATTCCGACAGCACGGTTAGTTCCGAAATGTCGATTTTGTTCTAGAACGACCTTTCAAGAATTACCGGGAGCTTCCAATCAAAATCCGAGGCCCTTGGTAGAATTTGGCTAAAATGACATAATGGGTGTGGGACCCACTTTTTGTCGAAACGACCTCGTATAGAAATTTCGACTGCTCCATTGAGTCTGGAATATCGAATTTAGTGGGGTAGCATATCTGGTTTATTTTTATCGGGTCCCGAACGAATTCCGAGGGTCTGTTCGGAAACTTTAAAAAAATAGCTAAAATCTGGTTGCTGGTGCAGACCTTTAGCGACTAGAAATTGGATTTTTAGTGACAAGAAATGGTCTTTAGCGGCGAGGTTTGGGTTTTATAACCCAGAAATTTCAGCTCTCACCCTCATTTTCAAATGCCGATTTCTCCCTCATCCGAGCTCCGATTTGAGTGATTCAAAGTCCTGTATGATCGTGGAGATTGTGGCTAGGCAGTGGAGTGATCAGAATGTGTTGGTGAACCCTCGTTTGTGGTGAAATTCAGCTTGAAGCTGCTGCCATCAACTTATGATTTCTTCTTCATTTTAAATTTTGATATCTCGAGTTCTAGAGCTCCTTTTTTGGTGATTCAAAGTCCCTAGTGTTCGGGTTTTCTTTGGCTTCGTATATTTGAGGTTGGGGTTTGATGGGTGCACCTCGTTCTGCGTGAAATCGGAGGTAAACCCCTTATTTGGCCTATTTTTGTTAGTTTTAGATTTGTTATTGTTTGGTTGATTGGGAGCGGATCCGACCCCTATTTGATAAACTAGTTTAGGATTAGTGTTGGGGGAAGGATTTGGGACCTTTTGACGGAGTCAATTCCGGAAAATCCGGAGCGAGTCCCACTTTGCCCGATTTTGACCCAAAAATTGGTCTGTCTCCGAATTTGTTAATTTTGGTGTCTAAACGACCGTATTGACGCTGTGATTCTATTTTTGGTAGCGTGGCAGTAGTCTGAGGCCGTTCGGAAGGGGAAATCTCCAATTGAGTGACTTGGAGCGCGCGTGATCGGCTTTTTGGTAGGTTACGGCTTCCCTTCTTTCTAGACTGAGCCTGATTGTGTAAATATTGGTTGATATTTGTGAATCTGGGGTGGTTAGTTAGTATTGTTTCCCTTGTTCCCCGACTTCCTCAGTTTAGAGTTGACTGTTGGGTTGTTATGAGCTAGTATCATGCTATAGGTTGGGCTGTTGATTTGATTTGCTGTTATGCATGTTGTGGGGTATCTGTTGGTGGTTATCTGATGTTGCATGAGTGGGTCCGGGTAAATCTTGTTGATGATTGACTGATTATTGTGATTCTGCCTTAGAATAGGTTGTGATTTATTGACATAGTCTCATGTACCTCGTTGACTTGAGTATGTATCCGACGTCGTTTCGGATGGACTAGATACTTGTAGACTGATATAACAGACTTGGGTCAGATTATGAGACTTAGTATAGGCATTTTTGTGGCTTTCGGACCTTCCGAATCTTTGCCCCTTATCGCTAGAATTTTTGGGATGCTGCCGGAAGATACCGTGGTTGCGCCGATTATCGGCTGGATTGTGTTAGGCTGGGAGCCTTCGGTTGGTATATATGTGGGGGCGGCGGCTCGTGATTTTTAGTCTCTTAGTGTATTATTTTTGTGGCTTATCTAGTTTGTGACGGCTGGCTCCAGTACGCGACTGACGTTACTCGGTTATCAGTCAGGATTTCTAGTGCTAGGCTGACGGGGGTAGGCTACCCGCTCCGGTCCGTAGCTGACGTTACACGATTGCAGCCCGTTATTTCCAGTGTGAGTCCGTGGAGCATAGGCTACTAGTCCCAGCTATGCGACCGACGTATCCGGTGGAACCAGTATTTCCAGCATTAGACTGTCGAGTGTGGGCTGTTTGTGCCAGTCCGAGACTGAGGTTGCCCGGTTAGAGTTCGGCATTTCCAGCTCGTGACTGATGACTGAGCTGGGCTTTGATATTTATGACTGAGCGGGGCTCTGATGGTAATGATTGGGCGGGGCATTGGTGTTGTTCTTGAGTTGGTTATTCCTTCGTTTCTGTAGAATAGCTCTTCTGTGTACTTGTCGAGCTTATGGGGGTCCGTTCAGGTTTTATTCAAACTTGCGCACGAGTGTGCCCAACGGGTCTTATGGGGGGCTCAGCTGGGTTTATTTTAGTTCTTTCTTTGTGCTTCCTTTCAGATTTTTCGTTTCCTGTTCTGTTGACCTCTGTTTGTGTTGATTCTATCTTGTCCACTTGTTTTTTCCCTTCTTGCTCAGTTGGCCTATGATGCCTACTGGGTACCTGTTGTTTTGGTACTCATGCTACACTCTGCATCTGTTTTCGTGATGCAGGTCCGAGCATCAGCTATCAGCGTTGATATCGAGCCTGCAGCGGTCTGTTCAGGAGACGAGGGTGAGCACTTGGCGTTTTGGGATTACTAGTCTCCTTCTGTTAATATGTTTTGGCTTGTCTTTTGTTTTCGAGACAGTTGTTCCAGTGGTCCACTTTCGGGACTTGTACTCTTTTTAGTAGTTCTGTACTTGTGACTTTCAGGTTTTGGGAGGTGTTGTATATATTATTTTGGTTCCGTTCCAGCTTTCGTGAGTGCTCTTATTGTATGCTTCCGCTTAGCTATGGATTAGTTTCCACCCTTAGTCCCGTTACTGTTTAGTTCCGGGATAGGGTTTTGACTGGCCTACTGGTGGGTTGGTAGGCGCCATCATGACTTGAGAAATTGGGTCGTGACAACTACCCAACTAACTAGCCACCTCAACATCTAGCTCATCAGTAGCTGTGAAATTGCATCAATACCCCTCCGTAAAGAACAGACTTGTCCTCAAGGCTAAAACAAGGGAAATCTATGCTGCAACTCAGATAGATACTACCAAGTAGCGTGATTTGCATCAAGGCCTAACCACTGAATCAAAACCTGGCAAACAGCCTTGTTGCCCCTTTTCACAAATCTCCTTTTCAACACAGCATCAGGAGTAGGGCAATAAGGGCTGGATAATTGGAAAACAGGAGGTGAGCAATGTCATTAGGCACTTCATGACATCTTTTGAGCTGGGAGACATGGAATGGGGGATGAATCAGCAGGCAAAATAAGCCTATATGCTACAGCTTCAATCTTGGCATCAATAGAATAAGGACCATAATACTTAGATGCTAACTTGTTGCAAGGCCTAGCTACCACTGAAACTTGACTATAAGGTTGTAATTTTAAGTAAACCCACTCACCTACAACAAAGGTTCTATCAGATTTGTGTTAACCGGCTAGATCTTTCATTCTTTGTTGTGCTCTGCTTATGTGAAATTTAAGTAGCTGGATGATGGCTTCCCTAGCTCCTAGGACCTGTCCACCATCTCATTACTAGTTTCCCCCACCAGATAGGGTAAATAAATAGGAGGTCTTTGCCCAGTACCTCATATGGAGTGCACCTAATAGCAGTATGATATGTAGTGTTATACTAACATTCATCAAGAGGAAAATAAGTAGGCCAGTTCATAGGGCTATCAGAACAAAAACACCTCAAATAAGTTTCCAAGGTTCTATTTAACACCTCTGTTTTACCATCCGTCTGTGGGTGATAAGCAGTGGATCGTTGTAGTTATACTCCTTAAAGAGTGAATAACTCTTGCCAGAAGGAGCTTAGGAAGACTAGATCCATGTCATTGGCTAAGGTCACTGGCATACCATGGAGTTTGAAAACATTATCCAAGTAACATTGAGCCACTATCTGAGCAGTGTAAGGATGTTGGAGACTCAAGAAATGAACGATGAAAATGGACACTGGCAGACTGATCTAGGAAAAATAGCTCAGATTTTTGTGAATTACTACAAGTAGCTCCTAGGTGAAAAAACGATAGTTAGATTGAAAGCAAATGAGATTGTACTGAAAAATGGGCTTGTATTAGAAATGGAGCAACAAATGCAGTTAGTAGAGCCTTTTTCTGGGAAAGATGTGAAACATGCCATGCTAAAGATAGACCAAACAAAAAGCCCAGGGCCTGATGGGTATGGTAATGGATTTTATAAAGAGGCATGGGGATAGTGGGTAGAGACATTATAGATACAGTCCTGGAATTCTTTCAAAATGGGCAATTACTGAGGCAAGTGAATGCCACTAACATTACACTTGTTCTAAAGGTGGATGTCCCAGAATAGACCAGATAGTTTAGACCAATTGTCTGTTGCAATGTACTATACAAATGCATCTCAAAACTGATTTGTAGTAGACTGAAAAATGATGTGAGTCATTTAATAGCAGACATTCAAGCTGCATTTGTGCTAGGAAGATCAATGGTACATAATATCTTGATTTGTCATGATTTGCTTAGACACTATAATAGAAAGACCACTCATGGGTGTTTGATGAAAATAAACCTCAGGAAGGCATATGACATGGTGAGTTGGGAATTCTTGGAGGAAGCTTTAGAAGTCTTTGGATTTCCAACAAGATTCATCACATGGTTAATAGTATGTATATCAACACCAAAATTTACTGTCAAGCTTAATTGGAAAGGCTATGGTTGCTTTGAAGGAAAGAGAGGATTGAGGCAAGGAGATCATTTCTCACATTTACTCTTTGTACTAGTTATGGAGTACCTCTCAAGGTTACTTAAAAACATGACCTACCTGCCAGACTTCAAGTACCATCCTATGTGCAAAGCCCTAAGGTTGAATCATCTTGTATTTGCAGATGACCTTATGATCTTATGTAAAGGAAAGGTAAAGTTTGTCACTAGAGTTACGAAAGCCTTGGCTCTTTTCAGTGCTACTACTAGACTTGTGGCTAACATGGATAAGTCCAACCTATTCCTAGCAGGAATGACTCAAGATGCAAAGAAACAACTTTTGAATATTACTGCTTTACAGCAAGATCCTTTTCCATTAGATACTTGGGACTTCCACTCACATCCAATAGGTGGGGTAAACTAGAATGTCATCAACTTGTTGATAAGCTAACAAACAGGATCAAAACACCTATGCCAAATAACTTTCTTATACAGGAAGGCTTCAAGTGGTGCGGGTTGTGTTGTTTTCAATACATAGTTTCTGGGGATCAGTATTCATACTTCCTCAGAGTGTAGTCCAGGAGGTGGAAAAGAAATGTAGAGACTATTCATGGGGAGGCAGTGGGGAAAAGGAGAAAGTACCACGAGTATCATGGGATAAAGTATGTTTTCCAAAGAGGCAGGAAGGATTAAATATCAAAGGGTGTGGGAATTGGAATGTGGCTTCTGCAGGCAAGTTAGTCTGGCAGATAGCTATGAGTAAAGAGTCATTATGGGTGAAATGGGTGCATGGGGTATACATCAAAGCAGACACTGTTTGGAACCACAGAGCACCAGCAGACAACAATTGGTATTTGAGAAAAATAAACTCACTGAAGACCAAAATGCAGCATTGGTATACACCAGGGCAATTTATCCTTACTGATAATGGAGAATACTCAATCACAAGTGGTTAACTTTCTTTGATGGGCCACCAAGCTAAAATGGGAATAGCTTAACTAATCTGGAACTCAGTGTCATTGCCCAGGAAAAGATTCATCATGTGGTTATAGCAACACAAAAGAGATTGCTCACAAAGGAAAGGCTACTAAACATGAATATACAAGTAGAAGATAGTAAGTGTTGCCTATGTCAAGATACAGTGATGGAAACAAATAACTTCTGTTTGTAGACTGTGAATATGCTACAAGGGTGAGAGATGCACTCCTAAGCTGGACCAACATCTCCCTACCTGCAAGAGAACTGAACCATACATTTGAGCTGATTAAAAAGAAGCAGCTGAAGAGATTTAAGAAGGAAGTGGTGGCAGCCCTATGGGAAGCTATGGTATATCACATTTGGAAAGTAAGGAACTGGAAACAATTCAAAGGAGTACACCTACAACATACAGACACAGTGGGAAAAATTACACGTGAAATTGTAGAAAGAATAGAAATGTATAAGAATACAAAAGGAGCAAATAGATGTAGAAGTTTTTGGCAAAAGTTATGTAACTAGGCGTTGTTATTGTTGAGACCATTCCTCATTATATCCTTAGAAGGGTGATGAGGGTTGGTGCTCGTAGTTTGCATGTGGCTTTTTTGTTAATAGTAATATTCACATTGGTTGCCAAAAAAAAATTACTTGTCCAATTTATGAAATCAACAGAATTTTTAGATATTTTTTTATTTCTTCCCTTAATATTAAATAACTACATAAATTAAGAGTAGTAGTCAAATTTAAAATTTCAAAACATTATTAATAATGTTAGTTTAGTAAAATACACCTCTAATTAAAAATATTTAAGGGGTGTCATATCAAGAAAGGTCTAATTAAAAAATAAATTATACATAATATAAAGAGATATACTAAATATATGTGATATAACAACGATAAAATGAAGTATGCAATAAGATAAAGTTAAGAGTTCCATTATTGCTTAAAGTTGAGGAGAGAATTTGTTTTTAATGCAAAATTTGGGTTTTGACCCATGTGTCACTAAACTCACCACTCATTATTCTATAAATATAAACATGATGTTGAAGGTAACAGACCAAGCTATTAGATATAGGAAACAACAACTGTTCTTTCTACAGGGCGAGGTAGTAAAAATGGCAGCGAGCAGCAATAATGGCGAAATCCTCCATGTTCTTTTCCTTCCCTACTTATCTGCTGGTCATTTCATCCCATTAGTTAACGCGGCAAGGCTATTCGCCTCTCGCGGTGTTAAAGTCACCATCCTCACTACCCCACATAATGCCTTACTTTTCAAATCTACCATTGATGACGATGTCCGAATTTCTGGATATTCCATTTCTGTCGTAACTGTCAAATTCCCCTCCGATGAAGTTGGGTTGCCTGAAGGAATTGAGAGCTTCAACACTGCCACTTCACCTGAAATGCCTCACAAAATATTTCATGCTATTTATCTTCTACAAAAGCCAATGGAAGATAAAATTCGTGAAATCCGTCCTGGTTGCATTTTTTCTGATATGTACTTTCCTTGGACAGTCGATATTGCTGAGGAGCTTAACATCCCTCGCATATTGTACAACTTATCTGCCTACATGTGCTACAGCATTATGCACAACCTTAAACTTTACAAACCTCACAAGCAGCCTAATCTAGAGGAATCTCAAAGTTTCGTGGTTCCCGGTTTACCTGATGAAATAGAGTTAAAGTTATCCCAACTTACAGATGATCTGAGAAAGACGGATGACCAAAGGGTTTTTTTTGACGACTTGCTCGATCAAGTACGAGATTCCGAGGATCGTAGCTATGGAATTGTTCATGATACATTTTACGAGCTAGAACCTGCATACGTCCACTACTATCAGAAATTAAGGAAACCAAAATGTTGGCATTTTGGTCCCATCTCTTATTTTGCATCCAAACTCCGTAGTAAGGAATTAATTGCTGACCATAACAACAATCACATCGTTGTAGATTGGTTGAATGGACAGAAACCTAAATCAGTTCTGTATGTATCTTTCGGGAGCATGGCTAGATTTCCTGAGAGCCAACTGAATGAAATCGCCCAAGCTCTGGATGCTTCAAATGTTCCTTTCATATTTGTGTTGAGGCCTAATGAAGAAACCGCGGCTTGGTTGCCAGTTGGTAATCTCGAGGACAAGACTAAAAAGGGTTTGATCATTAAAGGGTGGGTCCCACAGCTTACAATCATGGAACATCCAGCAACAGGCGGGTTCATGACTCACTGTGGTACTAACTCTGTTCTTGAAGCAATCACTTTTGGCGTGCCAATGATAACATGGCCACTTTATGCTGACCAATTCTACAACGAGAAGGTAGTAGAGGTTCTGGGATTGGGAATCAAAGTCGGGATAGATGTATGGAATGGTGGTATTGAGATCACGAGCCCTGTAATAGAAAGCGCCAAGATTAGAGAAGCAATTGAGCGACTAATGATCAGTAATGGTTCTGAGGAAATTAGGGATAAAGTGATGGCTATGAGCAAAATGGCAAAAGATGCAACAAATGAAGGTGGATCTTCATGGAACAATCTCACTGCTCTCATTCAACATATCAAGAATTTTACCTCTTAATTTGTTCTTTTTCATCCTTTTAGTTGTTTTTGTATTTTCACTTTACTAAGCAATAACAATCATTGCCATTGCGCATGAAAATCAATAAGCCTGTCGAGTGGCTTAATAACCCCTTCTTTTTCTAATTACTCATTTTCACCCTTTTAAGTTGTTGGAAGAAATGCATATCAAAAATAAACCAATGCATTGTAACTTCGTGTTTTTATTTTTTTCACTTACTAAGCAATAACAATTAAGATGGAGGAGTAGATGGATAGCCAAAGTTTGCTTGTCGTTTGGTGGAATTTTTTATTAGAAAAATTCATTTATGTATTAGTAGTCCCTAGTTTGGTATACATTTTTAGTCTATGTATATTAATGCAAACTTGTTATATTGTATTGATTAATGACATAACTATTCCCGTCAAGACGTTTCACATTTCTCTCTCTCAAGAGGGTGAAGGATATTTTTATTAATAAATATTATTTTTGTATAAGTTATGTCAGACTTGTTATTTAATTTCTAATACATAAAACTAAGCAATGTTAATATAATGGCGGAATGACCTGTGAGGCCTATGTACTTGCCTTCATTTGTCACATAGACCCATTTACTCATGACTTTGCCAATTGAATCCTTGAACCAGTTGAAACAGAGCATTTTAAACACCTCTGACCGTTGACCAAGTCTACGTTGCAACTTAATAGTTGAGCTGGAACAAACAAGTGATTTCACGCGTTGAAGGAGCGTAAACATAAAATTTTGGACTTAAAACAATTAAAAGAAAAAAGAAAAAATGAATAAAAAGATAAAATAAATGAATAAATGTAAAGTTTGTCACCCTCTTTGTTTTTTCCCCCAATTTCTTCTCTTTCTATCCACCCGTTCTTGCCCAACCCAATTCCCATCCCTCTCTCTTTCAGAAATCCTTTTCCAGAGGTAATTGCTTCCATATTTGTGAGATAAAATTACATGGAGAAAAACTATTGGGGAAACGGGGGACAGGTAATTTACATGTGGTGAAGTGACAAAGATCCGGTGATTTTGGAGAGTGAAGAGTGATTGTTGTATGTCTTTGTGAAATTAGATGGAGTGTATTGTGTAAAATTGTATGAAAATGTTAGACCACATTAAGATATTTTAGTGTGGTTCGTCGGTGTTAGTAAATATTCAGATACTTTACTGTGGTTCGTAGGCAATAATGGAGGAAACGGATTAACGGTGGTTCAAGTGGTGGACGAAAATGTTGGTCAAAAAAATATGACAGAAAGTTGTGAATAATAAAAATTTGGAGAACAGTGGTTTATAATTATTTAAGGCAGTGTTTCAAGTATGGATGTAAGATTGCAATGGTGTTTTTGGTGTAAAAATGGAGGGAGGTAGTCAAGGATAGAGATAGTGAGGGAGAAACATAGTGAAAAAAAAAATTGAAAATTTTAAATAAATAAATGAGGTGTCATTAAAAATTTGACGTAGATGATGAAGTGTTATTTTTATTGTGAGTTTGAAGTGCACGCAGAGCCAAAAGGGTTTAAAATGTTGTGTTTCAGTGGATTCGAGAAATCAATTGGCAAAGTCGTGGGTAGAAGGGTCTATGTGACAAACGGAGCCAAGTACAGGGCCTCCTAGATCACTCTGCCAAATATAATTAATACTATCAATATTTCTAAGAGAAAAGACATAAAGCAGCAAACGAAGTTATTTCGAATTGTCAAAAGAACTTTAACTATGCGCCTACCACCCCTAAACACTTTTGAACGGATATCACTTCATCATTTTTTGACCAGTCTCAAATTTTAAAAAGTAAGTGTTATTACGCACCAGAGTTTACCTTAAATTCCACTTGACCTCCCACCTCACCCCACCCCACCCCCACGTTCAAGTTGAGTTGCTGACCCATCCCCCCATTTTTTTGTCTTTCTTCTTCAACCAACTTTCTTTCTTCTTAGTAATTTTTTTTAGAAAAAAATCATATCATTTTCTAGATTTTGTTGAGTTATTAATAATATAACTAATTATTTTTTTTAAAGAAAATTCAAAATTTGAGCTACAACACAAGTGTGAGGTGGGTCGTATGCAGTACTTTTGGCCCTTTGAGGGTCTATCTAAATATGCTAACGACAATTATATCTCTAAATAAAAAAACTATCGTTACTTAATTTATCTCCTTTTTATATAATTTTAAAATTAGAATGATAATTTTGAAAGAATCAATGAATTCCTCAAAGAATGAAAAAGCTTGATTGAAATTCAGAATAGTTAAATGGTGCCTCCTAATCATTTTGAAATTTAATGAATTTACCAAATTGTTCGAAATGTAAAAAAAATATATAGATAAAATTTTAAAATTAAAAAGAATTAAATTAATAGTAGTAAAAGAAGAAGGATGGAGTTGTGATAAGAACGGTGACATGAAAGTAATGAGTTTCCATTATGACAAAAAAAAACTTTTGAAGAAGTAACAAAAAGAAAAATAATAAGGTCAAAAAGTTAAAGTAAAAAGAAAAATAAGAAAATATATTTTATAACAAAATATTTATAAAAATAAAATTATATTCATTATTTTAGATAGCACACGCTCTTTAAAAGAATACATACACTTTCTATGCCATGTGGATGAAAAATGATGTAATAATATCAATTCGAAATTATTTAGGAGGCAATAAAACGCCCACATAGTTAAGATTCTTTTTTGAAAATACAGAACATCTTTAAATGTCATTTTATGTCTTTTTTCAATTACTAAGACAAATATTACTAATACAACATACTCAAAAACATTTTTATCATTTTAACTATAAATACATTTTTCATAATCGCTAATGTATTAAAAAAAATACAAATGAAAGAGTCTATTTTATATACAAACTCTTTTGTCCAATGTTTTTATCATTCATCGAAAGAAATGGTGAAAGCATTCAAAAAAGTAGATGAGGGAACGAATCTTTTGTCCGTCTCCATAACCACTTGTGGCTGTAATAAAATCACAGAAAGTAGAGTCAGACTGTATAATCACCACATTAGTATGTGTCATAATTACTTGTATATATCACATGGTGGGGCAACAAAAGTACATATTTTAATGATTACTTGATTCAAATCATTTTAATTTGTCTATTAACTTTATGTTGATACAATACGCATGATATAGTGAATTGATTTGAGTTTTGGTAAATTCAACCTCCAATCTCTATGGTATTCGACCCCAACTCTTGTTGGATAATTATTTTGCATAGACGGTAACCACCTCCTTAATAAGAGAGTTATTTTGAATGTTATTAAAAATGATATCGTTATCAAAGATTGGAAATTAATTATCAATGTTTTTTTTGTTAATTTACATTTGTTTTGCGTATTTTTTTCCTGTAGTTTATTTTGTTGTTTTTTGTTGCATGAACAAGTTATAAGAAATGAGTCACACTAGTAAAAATGCTAGTATTGGCAGATTCATGGATGTGAAAGATGAACTTGTACGGCGTATGGTGTAGCTAGTTCTTTTCACCTAGCTCCTAGCGGGGAATGCAGGTTTTCATGTAACTAGCACAATGTTGCACCTCATCCAAATGAAGGGATTGTTCAGCGGCATTGCTAATGAAGATGTCAATCATCAAAAAAGAAACTTCGCTGAAATTTGTCAACCATTCAGCATCACGAACACTAGCCAAAAGTTTATTCGGCTAAGATTTTTTTCATTCTTCCTCACGGGAGACGCTACATCTTGATTGGATAAACTTTCTCAAGGATCTATAAGTTCATGGAATGAGTTGGCTGAGGCATTCCTAGAGCGTTTCTTTCCCCATAAGAATATTGTAATTGCGTGATGAAATTAATGATAAACTTTTGACATATAAAAGTTCTAATGGACAAGAACAGATTAAGGTGGATGTAGAAAATGGTAAATGGTGACTTTTATTGCAAAGATAAGAATTACAGTTCTCTTAAGAGGAGGTAGAAACAAGTAACTTATATCTAGAAACAATGAAATTAAGAACTTTAAGTTTGGGGTAACCAAGACGACTATGCTAAAGTGTATGAGATGATAGATTTGCAGCAATGGTGAAGCATGTAGCCAGAGTTGGAGAAGAGCCAGTCCACTCATAAATACACGTCATATTCAGGCCTTGAGCGAGAGGTGATCGCGTTCTCAAATCCTTCACAACAAAAAAGTAGGAAAAAAATTCAATAGAAGTTTTATTTTGCTAAAAAAACAGAGGAACAAAGATAAGAATATGATGAATAGTTAGAGCGCATAAAACATCTTTTAGATAAAAGCTACGAGAGGGATTGGGGAGAGTAGTATGGCCTGCGTGAGTTATTTTAATACATATACCATCACCAACTACAACATCATCTATCCCAGTGTACTCAGAGTAACCCTGCAGATTTTGAGTATTTGAGGTAATGTGATGTGATGCACAAGTATCCATGACTCAATTTGGATTGATTGATACAATAGTGGATGAAAAATTAGTCTGCGACTCATTCATATTGTGACTCCGAGAGCAGAAAACGTGAGCAATATGTCAATATTTGTCACACAATTGACACTAAACTTGAGATCTATTGTTCGAGTTGCGAGAGCACTAATTAATATTGGAATTTCATTGATTGTTGTTACCGTCTAAATTGGGATTATTTTGAGGACATGACCAACTACCACCAGAATGGTTGTTTCGATTGTTGTTCTGGTGTTATCAATCAACTTGTGTTGAATGTTGATTAAACTGAGCCGTAAGAGGTGACATCTCAGACTTGGGTGCGTGAAGAAGGAACAATTCTAGGCTGCTGAGTTTTTTAAAAGCTCTTCATAGGTGATGGGGTTTCCACGAGCACATATGACAGAGCTAATGGCATCGTATTCTTGTTCAAGATCGTGAGCACTTTGATGACAAGTTCATCAATGTTAATGGGAGAGCCAACCATGGCAAGTTCTTCTAAGATGGCTCGAATCTCATTGAGATATTAAGCAATGGACTTGGTTCCTTCCATAAGGCGGCTGAGACAGTCTCGAAGATTGTAAATACGAGTTTGACTTTTATTGGCATATTGTAGCGCTAATTTTGTTCAAGTGATGTGTGCAGAAGATGTAGAGGCAATCAGAGGGACTATGGTAGGATCGATAGATATCATAAGAGCATGACGAAGAAGGTCGTCTTGTCACCTCCATGGTTAATAGTTTGGATCAGTTGAAGATGTACAAGGAAATGTACCATCAATATAGGAAAGCAGATCATAGCCAAGGCAAAGAGCATCGAATTGAGCCTTCCAGGTGATATAATTGGTGCTGTCAGCAGGTTCAACAAGTGTAAGTTTGGTTGGGGCTAGTAGCATTCCTTGATCATATAGTCTCTAGAGAGGGCATCCAAGTTGATCCTCAAAAGACCAAAGCAGTTGAGAACAAGCCTAGACCCATTTCTCCTTCAAATATCAAGAGTTTCTTGGGTTTAGCTGGTACTATAGACGGTTCGTTGAAAAAATTTCTTCCATTGCGTCTCCCTTCTATTCAGCAATCTCTGCTCCTCCTTATGTATTTAAAGATGGTCACGGTAATATAAAAACTACCATATTTTGCCAAGTTCTTCTATCTCTTTTTAAGGTAGTTGTCACGTCTCAAGCCTACACCCTGGACGTAGACGGCACTCGAGAATTATTTTGGTCCCCAAGCGAACTCTTGGACTGGCTGACTATGACACATATGACTCAATAGAACACGTGTAAGCTTTAATAAATGAGCAGTTAAAAAAAATTAAAGAACTTTTAAAACAACGTCTAAAAATACCTAATATAAATAGTAAGTGTTTAATAAAACATCTGAGAAAAATACTAAAAACCGTCTAACTATGTCTGTCTATGAAGCCTCTAGTATCAAAAGATTGGTGTCGAAACAAGACCCACAACACCTTAAAACCCTACTACTATAGAGCAATAAAAATGGAGTCCTCCGAAAACAGGGAGGTCTAACTAGAAGCTTACGAGTAGATGAAGTGATCTCAACGGAACGCCTGTTGATGATCCTAAATATCTGAATCTGCATCATAAAAAGATGTAGGTCGAATGACATTAGTACATTGAATGTACGAGTATGTAATATGACTGAATAAAATAATAACTAAACTAATGACTGAATACATATCAAGTAAAACAATAAATGAACAAATAGTGAAAATCATTTGTACTTTACAATAAGATATGCAATAAAACCAATATGAAAGTAGAAAAGTTTACTCAGTGAGGGAGTTTCTCTAACCGACAACCATCACTATGTGTCTAGCGATGATACAATGTTTCATCCACGTTGCAAGGGTCATCCTATACTTTGTCGGGGTATAGGATGCTAACTATAACAGTGGATCTATCCAATAAGCCTTCTTGAGGCAGTGAGGAGTCACCCGAAAAGTCGGTACGATCCTATCCTACGTAGTTTTATAGGACTTTGAGTTAAAAATAGACTCTTACCCAATTCAGTGCTCGATACTACTCCTAAAACAATCAGTATCAATTATGCTCAATCACTTTTTACAGAGAAACGGACTATTACTGTGCTTTACTTTCACTTTTCTTGACTGAAGTACTTTTTAGAAAATCAATTATACTATTTCTCTTTCTCAACTGTCAAATAGTACATATGAAACAATTTGATTCATTCTTTAAAAACTCTTTTCAAAGCATACATTTAAAACGTATACTTATGGACTTACCTATCAAGTCCGAAGTCGATGTATAAGAAGTCTCATATAATCTTTATAAACATGACTTTTATCAACAAATAGGGTTCATGTGATACGAAATATGAACAACAATTTAGAATTCAATGTGCATAATAGAAATCAAAATCTCAACGGTTAAGGAATTGGAACTCAGAATAAGAAACACAACTGAATTTGGATTTCAAGAAAACAACGGATAGAACTCTAAACATAATATTTCACTAACTGAATTAAGATGTAGGGTGTGAGGACGAACTAGTCCAACACTATGAATAGCCTTATATACCTGATTATGAAGCTATCAGACTGAAAACTTTAATGGAGACTTGATTTTTCTTGAGCCCGAGTAAGAACACTACCTTTTTTGGATGAAATCTTTGGTCTTGGAATCTTGGTGCTTGATCTTGATAAAAAAAATTCTTTTATGGAGTTTCTAGAGTGGAAGAACTTGGGAAAACCTTGGGTGGAAGGCTTCTCTTTGTATCTTGAATTTTTGACATGAAGGTTTTAGGGTTCTTGATGGAGAAGAAGAACCCTATGTGAGTTTTAAGAGAATTTCTAGATACTTGAAGGTTTAGATTCATGATTTTGAGAGGAGAACTAGTTAATTGCATGATATGCTCAATTAAAAGACCAAAATATGACTTAGAATATAGCTAAAAAGTTTGGGAAATGACCAAAATTACCTTGGAACATGTGCGGAAAATTTCTGAAAAAAATGGCTCTATGGTCCATGGAACATTCTACAATCCATAGTGTCAGTCGTAGAACATCGACTGTCTAATAGGACTTCACTAAAATGGGCATTATTGTTTACTCTAAACTCGAAATGAGACAAACTTGGTGGCGTTGGAAAGAGGACTCATAGACCTTTAATTTAATAGCTTATGGGCCACCTAATTCATTATATGCTAAGAGATATAATTGTTTGAACTTGACCTAAGTAGAATCTTATATCAAAACTCTATCAGTAAGGAAACTTTCAACTCAACTTTGTGCTAGGGAATTCTAGTGACCTTAATTCATATCTAAATCCATTCCACACTAAATAATTAACCTTAACAGCTAAGAACAATTTTAAAATCACCTGATATGACCTTATATGCAAATGAAGAATGATTCGGACCTTAGCTTAGAAATTTTCGAGGTGTTACAATAGTTGAGGTTCTAGGATTAGGAATCAAAGTCGGGGTAAAAGTATGGAACAGTGGTATTCAGTTCACGAGCCCAGTAATAGGAAGCGGCCGGGAAGATTAGAGAAGCAATTGAGCAACTTATGATCAGTACTGATCATGAGGAAATTATGACTATTAGGGATAAAGTAATGGCTAAGAATGCAACAAATGAAGGTGGATCTTCATGTAGGGTTGGTAATGGGGCGGGGCGGGGCGGGGGTGGGGCGGGTTGAGCTTAACCCGCAAAATTTTTAATCTGCCCCGCCCCGCCTCACATAATAACTTTTTTCATTTTCAACCCGCCACACATGAACCCATCCCGCATAATTTTTTTAATATTTTCTTTTTCTAGTTAAGTTTGATACTAAAAATAAAATTCATAAAAATAAATTCATTTTTCATTAAGTTGTATTAATTTAATAGGAGAGTGACTTAAAAATTTGTTTTTTAGAAGTCAATTGGGAAACATGTAAGAAATTGTATTATTTTTTATTGAACCATTTTCATTTACTATCTTGAATATTTTAGTAGCTTTAAAGAAATTATCTTTATAAATAATGCTCTATCACTCTTATAACATATAAAAAGTTAAAATTAAATTTGAACCCACATAAAATCACATATATCCGCAACCCGCCCCGTCCCGCATTAGTTTTAAGAAAAACCCACTTCAACCCGCCCCGCCCCCGCATAGCCTTAAACCCACCCCGCCCCACATCCGCCCTGCCCCATTGCCATCCCTATCTTCATGGAAGAAATGCATTCCAGAAATAAGCCCTTGCATTGTAACTTCGTGTTTTTGTTTTTTCATTTGCTTGGGGCATCTCCAACCTTACCCTCTATTTTACTATTCAAATATAGAATTCTCTATTTTTTCATACAACCAACTCCAACTCAATTTTCTATTTTAATATTTAAAAAAGATTTTTTTTCTCTCCTCAATATTATATTATTATTTCTATTTCATTTTTATTTTCTTATTTCATAATATAATTTCCTTTCTTTCTTTATTTTTTCAAATAATCACTTTATATAATTTTCATGTAATATAAAATTTTATTTTTTTAATTTTTTATTTAATATAAAATTATATTTTATTCTAAATTTCTAAATAACATTAATTGCAAGCAAATAGTATATAATATACAAATTAATGGACATAAATTGCAGGCAAAATTGTTGTGATAAAATTATTATGTTATGTATTGTATTGTTATCTTGTATTTAAACTATTATGTTACGTATTGTATTTTTAAATTAAAATTTTCTTCTTATCATTTTAATTGTGTGGATTCATAGTGAAAATTAATAATAATATCAAATTATATTAAAGTGACAAAAAATTTTAAAAAATTGAAATATTATTAATTTGAGATGAAAATAGTATATATTAAATAATATATTTTAAAAATGTTATATTACATTTAAAAAGAATTACGTATATTAAAGATTTAATTAATGACTTTATATGAAAAATAATATGTTAATTATGAAATAATAGAAATAATAATAAAATAATCAAAAAGTAAAATTGAGAGGGTGATTAGTAGTTCTCCAAATTTGGAGAACTACTACGCACCTCTCTATGAATGAATAATAAAGAGTGAATTAAAGTGTGGTTGGAGAGCCCTTTCTCTATTTTACTCTCCAAATATAGAGAATGGAGAGTAAAATAGAGGTGGGTTGGAGATGGTCTAAGCAAGAACAATTAAGATGAAGGAATGGATGGATCTTAACTTGATCAAGCGAAACTCAATCGTAGCCAAAGTTCGCTTGTTGTTTGGTAGAGTGTATGTGTATTATTAGTATCTTCTTTGATATATTTTCTTTAGCATATATATAACTAATGCACTCTATTGTGTATTGAGGTGTGTATTATTAATGCTATAGATTTTTTTTTTTTATACACTCTACCAAACAATCCCTTACCGTTTCTCTCATTTCTCCTCTAATTTGTTCTATAAAGAGCTTATTTTCACACAGAAAATATACACAAACAAGTCATGGGAAAGTTGAGAATTGTAATGTTGCCATACTTAGCTTATGGCCACATCATACCTTTCCTTGAACTAGCCAAGAAACTGTCAAATAGAGGTTTCTCCATTGACATATGTTCCTCTCCCATTAATCTTAGCTTCATCAAGGAAAAAATCCCAGAGAAATACTCTTCCTCAATTCATTTAGTGGAACTTCACTTACCAAACTTACCTGAACTTCCTCCTCATCACCACACAACCAATGGCCTTCCAAACCATCTTAAACAAACTCTGTTTAAAGCACTTAAAACAACCAAACCACAATTTCACCAAATCTTGACTGATAAAAAACCTGATTTTTTGATATATGATATCATGTTACTATGGTCAGCTGGAGTTGCATCTACACTCAACATCCCATCATTAAAATTCTACACCGTAAATGCAGCTATTTTTAGTTATTTTTTCCATTTTTATTACAAACCAGGAGAGGAATTCCCTTTCCCAGCTCTGTATATGAGGGATTATGAGCAAGCGAAAATGACACATGAAGTTGTGGATGACGCGGAGGTAGAAGTTGACACAGACAAGGTTACTGAATCCGACAAGTTCGTACTTGTTAATAGCTCTAAATCAATAGATGGGAAGTACATGGATTATCTTGGCGAAACAGGACAAGCAAAAGTTGTACCAATTGGAACACAATTTCATCAAGATGATGTTGATAACAATGTGGATGATACAGAAATAGAACTCATCGAGTGGCTTGAGAAGAAAACAGAGCATTCAACTGTTTACGTCTCTTTTGGGAGCGAGTATTTCTTAACCAAAGAAGAAATGGAAGAGGTAGCTTATGGATTAGAGCTTAGCAATGTTGATTTCATATGGGTTGTTAGGTTTCAAAAAGGTGAACAAGTGGCTCTTCCTCAAGGTTTTAAAGAAAGAATTGGAGACAGAGGAAGGATAGTTGAAGGATGGGCTCCGCAACAAAGAATTTTAAAGCATTCAAATATTGGAGCATTCGTAACTCATTGTGGTTGGAATTCCTCACTAGAGAGCATAGAGTTTGGTGTTCCAATCATAGCTATGCCTATGCTTTATGATCAACCTTTGAATGCTAGATTGATGGTGGAAATTGAAATAGCTATTGAGGTACCAAGAGATGGAAATGGGAATCTTGATAGAATTAATATAGCTGAAATTATTAAACGTGTGATTCGTGACGAAACAGGGGAGAATTTGAGAAACAAGATGACTAGTCTTGGCCAGAACTTGAGATCGCGAAGAGAGGAGGAGATTGATGGAGTTGTTCAGGTCATACAACTGCTCCGTGACGAGAAGAATGCTACCTTACTAGAGAACTGATATCACAAAATTAGTGTTGCTGACAACAACACATTCACTCTGCTCTCAATTTGTCTGTGTCTTCTAATTTTCAGTATTTTTCTTATGTGTTTTCCAATTTCTTTTTTTTAGTTGTTGTGTACTACTTGTATCGTTTTACACTATTGTCTTTGGATTGAAGCTTTTTCTCAACACTTCTCGTTGTAAAATTAAACTCATATAATCAAAACTGAACTGGGCCATAAAAGTTATCATCACAGTGGTGATTGTGATTGCGTCAATGGTGAACGCTGGTGTTTGCTCCAACGGTCTTAAAAAGACACAAACTCTCAACACTATTACGAAAACAAAGAAAAGACATTAATATAGGTGAAATTATTGGTAAACAGAGTCATAATCTTAATAAGTTTCGTAATAAATATATCAAGTTTAGAAAGTATCTCTAAACTTGACGTGAATTATTAATTTAATCCCCAATTATTGATAGCATTAAAAGCACTCCTCTACTTGATTAAGTAATTTAAAAATACATCTTTATGCCACATGTCAGCCACTCAAGCATACATGTAGAATTTTTGGTTGATGTAACATACACATAGATATATATAATAAAACTAATATTTAAAAAATATATAAATAAGTATATGCTAATAATTTAACAATTAAAAGAAAATGTTAAAAAAATTAATTTTTCTTATTACCCCATTTCATCCTAACCCCAACCCCACACCACACTATCAACCTACTCCCAAAAAAAATTTATTTTAATTTTATTTTGGGCGTAGGGGTAGGATTGGGAGCGGGGTAGGGTGTGGAGATGGAGTAAGAAAAAATATTAATCTAGTTTTAAAAGTAATTTTAATTATTATTTTTTTGGGGAGAGGGGCGGGGGGGGGGGGGTGTCGGGGGTTGGGGTGGGGGAAGTCGATGTGTGATGGGGTTGAGGTACTTGGGTAGGGGATGGGTAGGATAAGAAAAAATACTAATTTTTATAATTACTAAATTTTAGCATTAAATTATTTACGTAAATGTTTTTCTTCTTCTTTTTTAACTATATATCTATGTGTACATCATATCAGTTGAAAATTTCACATATACGCATGGGTGGATGACATGTGGTATAAGAGGGGTGTTTTATAATTACTTAATCAAGTAGAGGGTGTTTTATAATGTCCCAACAAACTTATTTCTTTGTTCTAGATGGTAGAGGCTTATCTCAGACATTAATATTCAGTACACTGATTATCTTTTGTTATTCAATTGGTTATGATTTCGCTTCCGCTTCAGCTTTCATATGATATTCTTAGATATGTTATGCAAAGGGTTAGCTTGGGATCACTTATTTCTCCAAGTATTGTGTTGCGGCTAGGGTTTAGACTCAAATCGTTACAATATCACAGCGTTCATGCCATGCATTGTGATTGATGTCCAATCCAATTGACATAAGAATAAGCAACCTCCAACAAATTGGATGATGAAGCATGCAAGAATAGTCCATGTTTAGTAGTACCATGTAAGTACCTAAAAATACTCTTTACACAATGCAAATGAGTAATACGAGGTGCATCCATCAACTGAGAAACAACATTCACAACATAGGCAATATCATAAGGGGTCAAAGTCAAATATTAAAGTGCACCAACCATGCTCCTATCACTAGAATCTAAAAGTAATTCACCATCCATAAGAGAAGTAGTAGTGCAAGAAGAAAAAAGGATACCAACTTGCTTAGAAGTATATACGTGAAACTTAAGAAGCATATCTGAAATATATTTCTATTGAAAAAAATGAAGACTATCAAACGGGAGAAAAACTTGAACACCAAGATAGTAATAAAGTTCACCTAAGTATTTCATGGTGAACTGACGGGAAAGAATGCTAATTTACTGATCTAAGGAAAAGTGAATGATTACATTACAAATAAGTGATAAAAGGCTTAATGAGTCGCTGGTCTCTCTCTCTCTCTCTCTCTCTCTCTCCCTCTCTCTCTCTCTCTCTCTCCCTCCCTCCCTCCCTCCCTCCCTCTCTCTCTCTCTCTCTCTCTCTCTCTCTCTCTCTATATATATATATATATATATATATATATATATACACAAATGGAATATTAGTAAGGGAAATTGATAACCTAGTACAATACAAATCACAAACTATGAGTCCTACAAGTACACATACAATGAGTCATATATATACAAATGGAATATTAGTAAGGGAAATTGATAACCTAGTACAATACAAATCACAAACTATGAGTCCTACAAGTACACATACAATGAGTCATAATATTTTGTTTTGAAGATGTTGAATCATGCCCAAATTTAAATGGATGTTGTTTGTAACGACTCTTTCTGTCGTTAAGAGTGAGCTAATTGTAAAAAGAAGTATCGGGTGAGAAAACTTTCGGGGTAGTAAGTTGAAAATTTTAGGCTAGGCTGGGCTCAGATGAAATCTGAGCGATATAAAGTCTAGAGAAATTCAGTGAGGATTGGGTAAAACCTCGGAAGTGTAAAAGATAACTTGAAAATTTAAAAGTTTCAGAAGTTGTTGGTGCAGGGTTGTACGAGCCCTTTGTATGGGCCGTGTGAGATGGCATAACTCATAGAGGACCAGTCGTGGTTGAGACTTATGAAACATGAGTTCAGTAAATGGTTACACAATTGGCCAGTACGGACTGTAGAGAGGAAGACAACCCGTAGTTGAGTCTGTGGATGTGAACTTCAGGAAGTTGGGAAGTTTTAGTAGTTGGAGACTACAAGGAAATGGAACGGGTCATGCATTGGACCATGACTTGTGGTTGGGTGATCGTAGTTCTTCATCAGAGAAGTGGGTTTCCAGGAGTTTAGACCATAGACAGATAGCACGGTCTGTTGACCACTGTACGGACCATACATGAGGTCCGTAGAGTGAATTTGATAGTTTTACTTCAGGGTTAAGTGGGTCTTTTCCTACTATGTTAACTCCTATACTATGTGATTTTAAGCTTATTTTGAATATTCTAAAGGGTTCCTAAGGCCCCTAACCTCCCCATTCCCTCTCATTCTCTCAAAACTCCAATTCTCTCTCAAGTTTTCCTTTCCAAGAAAGCTAGGGTTTCAAGGATTAAAGTCTCCACCAAGGATTTCAATTAGGACTTTGATCAAGGTATATGGAAAATTCATCAATGGCTTCCTCTTCAACCATTGAGTCTCAAAGAAACCTAAAATTCTACTTTATGATTCTCAGCCAATTCTAGGGTTTTCATGATTCTTCCATGGATTCAACTGATTTCAAGTTTATTCATCATGATTAATCTTATTTTGTATGATTTGATCATATTTTAATGCTTTCAATAATATTTTCATGAACTCAAACCATATGAGTATTTTATGATATGATTCAAAGCTATGTTGATATGCATACATGATGTTATGAAAAGATTTATGAATCAATGATGCTTTCGATTAGAATATCAATCAGTTTTTTTATGAAAATTGAGGCTTCCAATTGAAGTACCTCCTATGATGAAAGAATGACATGATTTAACCACTTCCAATTGAAGTGCCTTTTTACTATGAAAAACTATCATGATTTAGATGCTTTTAATTAAAGTATCTCTTATGAATATGTTATGAAATCATGATTTTAAAGAAGTTATTCTTATGAGATTTATGAAGGATTTGGTATCACTAGATTCTTACCATTTCAAAGACTATGAATATGTTTATGCTTATGCATATTTTCTGTTGGGAGTTTACTTAGCACCGAGTTGGACTAGTGGCGATTACCCAGGTCCCAAAACTATGTGCCCCCTATGATGTCCCGATTGAACAATTGGCTAGTGGATCCACCCTAGCTCATGATTATGATCACTAGATTGGCAAGTAGGACACTTTCTTTTCATTGTGAGAGCAGTACACTGAACTCCATGTTATAGCTCACATAGTTTATGTCAGTTGATGGTAACTTCTACAAAGATTTATGACTTCCTCAAAGACTTATGTTATGATTATGATTTAAAGAAAAATGCATGACCTTGTACTATATTTTATGAAATCATATGATCAAATTTATGTTATATTTATTGGTCATTGCATTATCATATTTTCAGACTTATCATGTTATACTTATGCATATGTTTCCATATTTGGTACATTCTGAGTACTGACCGTATACATCTCTTGTGCCTATATTATTTTATAATATTGGTTCTGACGTACATCACTCAAGTCACTATTAGTATTGAATTTTTTCAACGTTGCTTTGGATTGGTGAGTCCTCTTGATTCGAGGACATACTAAATATGTTTCGTTTATGTCTTTCAGACTTACTTTTGTTTTCAAATTGTTCTAATGAGCTAGGGCTTGTCCTAGTCAATCATTATGTAGTAGATGCTAGTTGTCAGACATAGTAGTTCTATATTATTATTTTGTACAATGATTCAATTTTATATGAGATTTCCATTTGACACTATAATTCCAGTTATCTCTTTATTTTATTTATAATGTTATCTTAGTGTCATGTTATGCCATGTGGTTTGCTTGGAGTCTCTCGGGACTTTAGGTACCATGTCACGTCTAGGGGATAGTCTTGGATCCTAACAAAAACGTCTAAGTAGAGTTTGTTTACCTTTTTGCTAAGACGTTAAGGAGTTCATATGATTTTTAGGAAGTGAATTTGGTAGGTCGAACTCCCGATATCAAACTTGGAGTAAAGGGGTCGGTCTAGAACATCAAGGTTTGAAGGTGTATTGTGAAATAGACTAAAATGAGAAAAATTATGAGGTTCTATCCCGTGTCAGCCACTATAGCGGGTGGCATGCTGCTACAACAATCAGAAAAATTCTCGCTATAGCAGGCAGTTCCGCTATAGCGGGATTTGGCCACTATTGCGGGATTTGACCTCTAAGGTGGGGTAGGTCGCTTAAAATATAGAAAAATTCCCCAAAAGCGCTTATTCTTACTCAAGAACGTTTTAGGAAATTGCATAGGCGACTTAGGGCAAATTTAATCAGCTTTTCATCAGGATACTTCGTAAAGGTAAGCAATTCGTTCTCTTAATTTGGTACTTCGATTCCTATGCCTTATAATCGGTAGTTGCGACTCTAGGAGAGGGTTTAGGCTTAACCTAAGCTGGGAAAAATCTAGGGTAACATGGTTTGTGGTATGTAGAACCTTGGGTTTTGATTAAAAACCATGTATTCATGATTTTATTACCATAATTCGCTAGTGTAAACTATAAATTGGTAGTTCTATGTGAATTATTGGTTGGAAAGTCCTGTGTCGGGTGGAATGATCATGAGGTTGACCTAGGGCTTGGGATTAAGATACAATCCAGGGATATTAGGCCATTTTGGGTTGATTTTGTGTTGTGTTATTATTTTTAGATTGAGAACAAGCTAAATCTTTATAACAAGGGGAAGGCTCAAGTTTAGTAGAGCATTCAGACTTCATTCGAGGTAGGTGATGGTTGAGTTATTTTTTAATTTACATTACGTGTGCATGTTAACTTTTTCTTTAGTAATGCTTGTATAATACATAATTAGGGAGTAAGAAGGGACAAATGTGAAATGATATCTTGTTGTTAATCTCATGGAATAAACTTGTCTTAATTGCTTTTTGCCTTACAAGTGTGGTTGTGTTCATTGTGACTGTGATTATGTGATGTCTATGATTCTTGGTTGGCTCAGGTACCACACCTGATATGTGATTTATATTGGTTGGCTCGGGTACCATGCCTGATACAATTCTCTATTGGTTGGCTCGGATATCACGCCTAGTACATGTTCTATATTGATTGGCGGATATCACGCCTAGTACATGTTCTATATTGATTGGCGGATATCACGCCTAGTACATGTTCTATATTGGTTGACTCAGGTACCACGTCAGCTGGTATGTTTTGTTTGTTATTCTGTGTGTTGGTTCCATGATCGAATCAAATTTATTTATTGTGATGATGATAGACATATTTGTTGTGGTTATTAAGTTAGGGTGATGACTGAGGGTCATGGTTATAATGCTGACTTGGGTTACTCATGTTTGTCTGGCTTTTACTAAGTTACAGTTACTTATTCATATTTTGTATAATTGAAGTTGGCCGATGATCCTACCTGGATACTGTTGATTTTTGTGTACTAATAATACACTTGCTCTTTTTTTATTGAGTACATAGCATATTTCAATGGTTACTATACAACCTAAATTGTGAGTCCCATTTTTTCTGAATCTAAGAGTGAGCTGCTTCTTTTGGGCTACCATGAATTCGTATATTCTCTTTAGTCCATTGGTCGGACTTAGATTCATTTATAATGGGGTTGCATCCCTGTATTCTAGACTATGTTAGATATTTTGGTACATGACTTTTAGATTCTAGGGAGATCAGTTTTGCATGTTTTCTGTTAACTATGATGAATATTTGTTTTAATTTATGAGATTGTTGCCTTAATGGTTTAGTTGATTACGTAATGTGTTAGTGATTGGTTCACCCATTGGGGTTTTAGTGTGGGTACCTCTCACTGCAGTTTAGGTCATGATATTGTTAAAATTCTCTCCAAAAATAGCCATTGTTAAAGCTCAAATGACTCAAAGTTTGAAAATTGAATTTTCTCAAATAAGCTTTATTTTTGTGGGTATTATTGCAAAAGATCGATTATATATTGAGGAGCCTGACTTGGGATTTGGGATTAGGATATAATCCAGATATACTTAGGCCATGTTGGGTTGATTTTGCGTTGTATTGTTGTTTATAGACTAAGAACAAGCTCATCTTCATAATAAAGGGAAGGCTCAGGTTCAATAGAGCATTCAAGCTTGATTCGAGGTAGATAATGATTGAATTGTTTCCCAATTTACATTATGTGTGCATGTTAACTGTTTCATTTGTAATGCTTGTATAATACATGAATAGGGAGTTACTAAGGGATGAAAGTGAAATGACACTTTGTTGTCAATCTCATGCAATGAACCTTTCTTATTTGCTTGTGGTCTTACAAGTGTGATTGTATTCATTGTGGTTGTGAATTTAGTGTGATATGGTGATTCTCAGTTGGCTCTGGTACCACGCCTAGTACATAATATTTGATTTCCTCAGATACCATGTCTGGTACATATTAATAGTTGGCTCGAATACCACGGTAGGTATGAAATATCTCTTGATTAGATTGGGTACCACGCCTGGTACAGATTCTATATTGATTGGTTTGGGTACCATGCCTGATACATGTTGGTTGTTTTCTGTGTGCTAGTTCCATGAGCGTACCGGGTTTATTTATTGTAGTGAGTGTTAGACATGTTTGTTGTGGTTTTAAAGTCAGGGTGATGACTGTGAGTCATGTTTATGTTTTCTGACTTGAGTAATATCTGTGTTGTCTTGCTTTACTAAGTTTCAGTTACTTGTTCATATTTCATATACTTGGAGTTGATCGATGATCATATCAGTACACTATTGATTTTGTGTATCGATACTGCACTTACTCTTCTTTTTTGAGTACATGACATATTCTAACGGCTGCTACATGACCTTAGATGTTAGTCCAATATTTTCCGATTAAAGTATCAACCAACGATCATGAAATAGTGAATTACAAGACATATGTATTGAGTTGACGCTATCACACAACACTCGAATCGAATCACAAAGATAATTACAAGCTCACAAATAATATGACAAACTCAAGAAGTTTTAGCAACAAATAGCAATACCCATATACTCAGCCTTTGTAGACGATTTTGAAATTATGGGTTATTTTCTCACACGTCAAGAAATAAGATTGGAACCCAAGAACACAACAAAGCCAATAGTAGAACACCTACTATCAGGATGTCCAATCCAATCATCATAAGAATAAGCAACTTCCAATAAATTGGATGATGAAGCATGCAAAACTAGTCCATGTTTAGTAGTACCATGTAAGTACCTAAAAATACTCTTTACACAATGCAAATGAGTAATACGAAATGCATTCATCAACTGAGAAACAACATTCACAAAATAGGAAATGTCATAAGGGGTCAAAGTCAAATATTAAAGTGCATCAACCATTCTCCTATCACTAAAATCTAAAAGTAATTCACGATGCATAAGAAAAGTAGTAGTGCAAGAAGCTAAAAGGTTATCAACTGGCTTACAAGTATACATGTGAAACTTAAGAAGCAGATCTGAAATAAATTCTATTAAAAGAAATGAAGACCATCAGACGAGAGAACAACTTGAACACCAAGATAGTAATGAAGTTCACCTAAGTATTTCATGGTGAAATGATGGGAAAGAAGGGTAATGAACTGATCTAAGCAAAAGTGAATGACTACATTACAAATAAGTGATAAAAGGCTCAATGAGTCGCAAGTCTATATCTGTTCATATATATAATGAATACAAAGGGGATATTGGTAACTTAGTACAATACAAATCACAAACTATGAGTCCTACAAGTACACACACAATGAGTCCTAATATTTTGTTTTGAAAATGTTGAATTTTGGTCAAATTTAAATGGATGTTAAAATTATCTCCATAAGCAGTCGTTGTTAAAGCTCAAAGATTCAAAGTTTTAAAATTGAATTTTCTTATATAAGCTTTATTTTGAATGGGTATTGTTGTAAAAAAATCGGATACATATTGAGGACCTTGAGTATGAAATTTTGGATGATTTGGTGTAGATTTGAGGTGTTTTTGAATGAATTTGGTGTTTGGATTCAAGGAAGGCGATGAAGTTCATTTTTTTGTATAATAATGTATAATATTGTATATGGTATATAAATACCTCTTATAATTTTGTATAATATTGTATATCGAGTGTATAATATTGCATGTCATTTTTTAAATTATTTTTGTAAAAAAATACATAAAAAATATTTTTATATTATTTTATACCGGATGTATAATGTTGTATACCAAATTGTATTTTGGACTAAAGATTTATAATGTAAATTTTGGACTTTATTTTTCTATTATATAGAAGAGCCATGATTAGGACGACCAATGGATATTTTGTAATTTTTAACATTATTTTTGGGCAAAGTTATAAACTTATAATTGTATAATTAGTGGTCAAAATAAATTTCTAGAAGAATCCAATTTTCCTTTTCAAGAGTCACAAAAAGTTTATATTTTATGTGTGGCCCCACAAACTCATTTCTTTTTTAAAAAATCAATTTGTATTTGTATGATTATAATAATAGTGTGAAAAATATTTATACCCTTCGTGTTTTAAAATTTTAATCCTCCCTCAAATTTAAACAATATATACCCCCCCTCGCATCCTATGCAATGTATTTTATACTCTTGACAGTTCAAAACGTTCATCTATTACTACTATAACATATTCAGTATAATTCTACAATCTTCCATATATGTATTTTATTTTTAAATTATATATAATATTTTTAAACATAAGTATTCATATAATTTTATTTAACATTTCTTAGTATAAGTATAATAGTTATGCCACATAATTTATATTTTAATATTGCATGCACTAACATATGTATGTAGGTATATTTTCATTTATCTCTCTTTTAACTCCTCTATATTATAGAAATACAAATGAACTTTGATTGTCATCAATGAAATATTTGTTAAATTAATGTGAATTTTATTTACTATATAAGTAAATAACATGTAAGAAATTTGTTAATAATATATCTCTATTTTAATAATTATTTATTTATTAACTGCATTAAAATATATGTATAAAGCTATGTCTCTTTGTTATTTTTACATGCACACTATATATCGGAGTTTAAATAATTATTAATAATAAAATTATTTATTTTGCTTATTTATTCATTATTAAATGTCTACTTATATACTATATTAGTGTTGTTTTTAAAAAAATAGTTTTATCTCCAAAATAATATTTATTTTATCTTTAAAAAATTGTGACTTAGATAAGAAAATAAAAATATCACAATTCTAAAGAGGTAAAAAAAAAAAAAAAAACAGATAAGTTGATAATGTAAGATTTAAAAAAAATTCAAGAGAAATATTATTTAGAAAAAAATGACAAAATAATGACTGCATAATTGTAGTTTAAGAAAATACATAAATAATTAACACGATAAATTTTGAAATAGTATAAATATATGGGATCAAAAATTAATTTGACATTGAATTAATTATATATCATATACGCAAGAAACTTTCACAATAGATAAACTACGAATTGACCTTCATATAATAGTGAGTTGCACTTTTTAGTCTTGATTTCTACTACTTGTAATCTTGAATTTTGAGAAATTAGTGTCATTCGTCGAGGGTAAGGAACAAATTAAATATTAGATTATGAATGCTTTACAACTTAACAATAAGTGTTTTCCCAATTGATATCAATACTTGAATTTCAAAATTAAGTAACTTTACTACCTTATTTATGTTAAAATCTTGGTTATGACTGGCAGAATATTGATTAAAAAATACTATAAAAAATAATTGTGAAAAACTTTAGTATTTTCATTTTAAATTTTGTTAAAAGGCAAAATAGTTATAAAAAATTAATTTTTTTAAATATAAAATTGATCTAAAGTTTGTACTCTCTCTGTTTCGATTTATGTAATGTCTATTTGACTTAACGTGATTTTTTTTTAAAAAAAAACTTTTAAAACTCATGGTCTAAAACAAACCATAGATGTTTATATGACTAAAAATCATCTTACTAAGAATTAAATGAATATTTAAAAGTCTTAAATATATTAATACATCATTTTTTTTGGAATTTTCTAAAAAGAAAAATATGTCACATAAATTAAAGTAAAAATTACATAAATCTCATAGTGTTAAGAGTAATTACACTCTATCCCTACTATTTTTCAAATTACAAAAATTTCTTAAAATTAAAGAATTTTGGATACATCAGCAGACATGTGGATACATCAGTCGCGATACATGCTATTCAGGAAACCTGCAGACACATATGACATAGCTCACGGATGAATCCGAGAGGGGAGACATGTATCCGAGAGGGAATAGGGATATATCCAAGAGGAGATAGAGAAATATTCAAGAGAGGATAGGGATGTATCCGAGAGGAGATAGGGATGCATCCGAGAGAGGATAGAGATATATCCGAGAGGGAATTTTTACAATTTTTTTAATTGGTAGGAAATTTTAGATATTATAATAAAATAAGATGTGTATTTAAATATATTTTTTCTAAATTAAAATTGAAAAAATAATTAATTATACTGTGCCCGTGAACGGGCCTTCAATTATCTAGTTTTACAACTAGATAATGAAAGGCTCATTTACGGGTTCAATATTACAATCAGTTGTACGTATTTAATTAGTTTTTCAAAAAAAAATTATCATAAATATTTTTAAAAACACAATAGTAAATGATAATAGAAATCACATTATATAACAAAACATTTTATCAAACAATAACATATAACTTATTTAAGTTGCATTAATTAATAATACAATATCTTATGCTCCAATGCTTATTTTATTATCATGTCAAATACATACACAGTATTTGAATTGAAAATTAATTAAATGATATATTTTCTACGATATTTGAATATTATTCAAAGGAATAGATTAAAATTATAAGTATCAATATATTGACAATTTTATAAAATCATACGAAGCAACAAAATTTACTGATCCATTTATACATTAAATTTGGATACATTTAAACTCTTTTTATAGGTGGTTAACCGATAAAAATAACGACATACTTGATGAAATAAGAATGAATCCTATCATTCTTTATGAAGTGATAAAATGATGAGAAAAGAGTTATGGCTTTATATGTCTTGTCTTATATACATCATAATTATGAGAAAAAGTATAGTAAGTAAATATATTTTTTCTAAAGTGATTTGTATACCGACGAAGAAATTTATTACCTCAAATAAAAGAGAATCAAAAGACATTTACAAAAATTAACATAATGTATATTACAATAATTTTATATAAGATAGTTAACATTATAATTTATATAACTTTTTTAAAATGATTTTAAATGATGATAAAATAATAATAAATAAATATGTGTCGCTGCAAATTATATGTATTGTAAATATTTATAATGATTCATGTTATGTGAAGTTTTTAGATAATAGAGAGAAAAAAAACTATATAAAAATGAATTTCACTTGTTTTTAGGAAAGTTCTATTAAGATTGTTTGTTGATCGTGGAGAAATATATAAATAAATTTAATTAAAAAAATATGATCATTTTTACCTTATATGTCATAGTATGAGTGAAAGTAAATAAAATAATGTATAAAAGACGAAAAGAATTGTTTTTATTCAAATAAATACATTATATGTTAATTTTTCATGATGAAATAATATAAAAATTACCAAGATAAAATTTAAGAATTGCATTAGTTATACACTTTATTTTTATTGTATATTAAGATGTATATGATATTGAAATATTGAAAATTGAATATTGAATGCTCCTTCTAATCTATATCCTTAAACTAAACAAGTGATGGGAACCCAACTTTGAGTTAGTATACACTCTAACAATACAAGTTCAATGGGTAATAACAAGTTATTTTGTGTTGCTAAAGCACTAGTCCTCAAGCAATGAAAAAGATAACACTCGACGCTCAAAACACAAGACAATCACAAAGAGGTAGCAGTTATCTTAGCAACAACTCTATCAAGAATCATCTTATCTAACATGCAAGAATCAATGGATGACATTCCATTACAGATAGTTGATCATACTTACGCCCATGTCCACAATCAGCTAACGCAGTCAACTATCAAATGCAAACATAGTGCCCTCGCAACAAAGAAATCCCACAAACAATAGAACTTGGGACTGATGACTACACCCTCTCTCTCTGAAATAACTTCTAATACTGCAGCTATTCAGACCATAAGCTTGCCCTTGTTTTCTACGCTTTGACTATCAAATAATCGGACTAAGATCACTATAGGACTTTTATTGGCTTGTAGCGTTGGCTCGGGCTAGGGATTGGAACATTTGTTTCATGAGTGACTAAATTACCTCGGTCCTCCACAGTTCTTATCAGTACACAACCCATATTCAAGTGGTTCCATGTCTTCTTTCTTCACTACATCCCGGCACTCACATTATTTCTTTTATTTTTTTCTTCTTTTACACCATCTTTTTTTTACTACCATTTACTTGAACCATTCAAACTACCCATGCTATTTTCTTTTTGTTCATGTTATGACCACCCTCAACTTAGGCTTTTGGCCTGAGTTGTGGCATCGTGCCTTCGGAGAACCAAGGATACGATATCAATAGGGTGACACAAAAAAAAATTCAGCTTCAAGGCACAAAGTAGGGTTCAAGGATAAATGATTTCATTTGGTAGTTGTTTTTTTTTAATGTGGACTTAATTCAAAAATGGCCTATGTTCATTTCCTCTCCAGTTATTCAATTTTCTTAGTAAGACTACTGGGGCAAGTTCTAGTGTCTACCTACATCATTAGTCTTCAAACAAATCTCACACTTGGCACATGTTTACATTTCAGTCTTTCAGTCAACCAATTTATGCTTTTGTTAGCCAAGATCAACACGCATGTATCTGAGATGTCACATAAAGAGCCTAACAGTCAAATATCAAACTCAAGATTGTTGTTCGCAACTCAACAACACAACGAAAGAAAACAAGGATTAAACAACAACAGAAAACAAACTACTAATCCACAAAAACAAACTTTCAGAACAAGAGCCAACTTCCATGTACTAATAACTACTGGCAGGTTGCTCAAACCACCCCCTCCCCAACAAAATAAACTTTGCTCTCGAAGTACAAAACATAAGGGCTGTGAGGAGGGGTCATACCGGTGACGCTCTAGGCGTCGGGGTTCGGAGTGATGTTGGCACCCTTAATACTGGGTGCGTTCAATCAGGTGCAGAAACTGGATCAGGACGGCTACTATCCACAGGAACATGAAGCTCACTACCTGAGGCTCCAGACCACATCGCATCACGCTGTTGTTGCTCCAAAACCTCTTGTTCTCTAGCAAGTTGCCTGGACTCTCGTCTCGCTCTTTTTACGCTCCTCTTCTCTTCCCTGGAAAGGTCTTGTTGCTCCGATACTGAACTTGTATCCTTCCCTTTTCCTTTTACAGTCTTGGGCCGAGCAAAATCACCCCAAATATCACCAACTGACTGGGCAACCGGAGGCATGCAAAATAGATTCATTAATGAATCTAGTACAACTGGTTGAGGTACAACTACTGGCTTTTCTTTCAGTTTCGCAATCTCTGTATTAATCGAGGCCATTTGCACTTTCAGAGAGTCAGCATCTACAGAACCCAAAGCGTTCAGCCAGCAGTTCACATGAGCTTCTAAGCCATCCATTCTGTTCTTAATCACTGAGACCTCTCGCTGGAGTTCATCACGTAGGCGTTGTTCTACACTCTGTACCTGACCCTAAACTACCTGTGGTAGTTTTTTAACCACATGGTCTAGTATGGCTCGAGCCTGCCTCTACTCTGCTACTAATCTCTCCAAGAATATGGTGGGCAAGGAAACGAAAGTACCTGAAACATCAGAAGGTGGTACTGGTGGGGGCTACACTCCCGCAGTTGTCTGAGTTGTTCCCTCAGCTGACTCACTGCCTCTCTCAGCTCTCGGAAGCTCGACTGGAACATATGGCAGATCAGTCAAAGGACCTGCAGAGCCTGCTCTCAAACCATATAGGAGATTTTCCACATCCCTTATCTTGCTTACCGCGGTCACCTTTGTTGCCTCTACATATTTATCCACCAATTTATTATGCGGTATGTTGGCATGTGCACACAATCTCCTTATCAGATAAGGAAATGATTGTGTCGTTCTTTCATTCAAGGCGCGATCCCGCATCTCCTTAGCAATTAATCTCCCCACATTCAATGGGTACCCTGCCATGATACAAGCCACTAAAGAAGCTAATGGCGGGGAAAGTGTGTTATCATTATCCGTAGGCCGCAATTGTGCACGAACCACTGCCCACCATACCTTCGCCGAAAATTACAAGGACGTTTTGGTGATGTGCATCTGTGGGTTATCTACCCATGCCCCTGCCTCGCCTTCGGATGCTATCAAGCCCGCAATCCACTTCATGATGTTTTTCCTGGAGACTGGATCCTCCATCTCAGCCTCACTTGTCACCGAATGATGGCGACCCTCAAATAGACCCACTGAAGTAGGTGTAGTGTATTCTGGGCCATGTAGAAACCTGTTTATAGTTGTCTCTGAGATCTCGACCGGCTCACCCCTAACCACCACCTCAGCTAGTGGTGTCCATGTTGCTGCGACTGCTTTCTTCCCATTTTATTTGTTTAGTGTGTGCAGCGAAGTTCATCAGAGAGGATGCATATGAGGCGTAGAATTCATTGGTTAAGTGTCGCGCATACTCACCGGGCTTTTTAGTCATCCATTCAAACTTATGTTGTTTGAACAATTTGTAAATATCTAGAAAAACCCGCACATCCGCCTCCACAACTCTAGTCTCCGTGATAATTGCTCTGCCGCCAAGGCAACCAACCTTGGATAGTATACTATTCTCAAATATGTCCTTCGATCCGGCAATGGTCCACATCCGACGAAAGACATCAATGAGATGCCGCTACATTACTGGGTCAGACTCCCTTTGATGAAGAAACTGCACCAATGACACACCAGGTGCACTGGCAGCACTAACCTCCTCGCTGTCACGTTCTTCTTCAGCATGCTCAATTGGTGGAGGATTGTTTGTTGATGCTCGGGAATCATCAGTAAACCCCTGCTCGCTCCCAGAACCCTCACATTCTTCTTCAGACTGAGAAGGAGTGTGTTCTTCAGTAGCCCTAGCAATCTGAGATCTAGTAGCTCGTGGAGAGTGAGCTTCAATGTCAGTATTTAAACGGACCCCAAGACTACTAGATGTCTCTCCACTGGAACTTTGGTCCGGAGAAGCGGAGGTGAGATGTGTAGTTGTGCCGTCTTGCATCGTGGTTTAGCCATTGTACCTACGAGACAACGAGTTAGAACTAATAAAATCAAATGACTACACTAACGGGTACTCAAACTTCCACTGTGTATTTATACAAAATGACGCCTTACCTTAAGAATGTCGTCACTCAATCTATCATTTAGAAGGGCCAAGCTATGAATCAAAGAATAAAATAAGAAAAAAAATCATTTTTTTGTATCTTTTTTACGAGGCACTATACGGTCCGTGGTGAGTGCCACAGTCCGTCTAGGCCATCGTGAAGTTGGTCCACTGAACACCCAATATCTGGGTGTGGTTCACGAAGGGTTTCACAGCCCGTGAACACTTACACGGTCTGTGAAACCTGTCGTGTACTTACACACAGATTTCACCCCTCTTGATTAAGCACAACACTCCACAAACGACCTATTTATCTTTCCCACAACCGGAATGTCACTTATTTGATCAACTCATCAAAAATTAAACATGATTTTCAACATCTAAACATGCAATTTATGAATTTCATACCATACCCACACATACGAACACACCCGAACAATTTACATTTAATATTACTTAAAACGGATCAATGATAGTAGTTCTATACTTGATTTGGATAAGACCAAACTTATATCAAGTAAAAGGAAGAAACTTACTTCAAATTTGAGCATCAATTTCGCACAAAAGAAAAAAAAATGTAACTTGAAGTTGGGATATTCTTGCAATGTAGAACTAGGGCTTGAATGATTTGTTGATTTCTTTATATAGATGATAAAAACAACTCTTTGTTATCCAAACAACCGTTATAAATCGAGACAAAGGGAAAGAACCCGTCGTTTGGTGCTTGGATGACTTTTAAATACAATGAATTTACTCTCAAAGTCGTGTGGGTCGGGTCGGGTCTGTCAGTGCCGACCTACTCCTGACGGGCCGTGAAGTGTCTCGTGAGGAGTACCACGGCCCGTACCGATTCTCCTGCACAACACTTAGTCATGAAAACTTACCTGGAAGTTCACGAGAAGCTAAACAGTCTGTCTAAGGTTAGACGGGCCGTAAACCCTTCTGTGAACTTTTTCTTCTTTTTCCAGTGAGCTCCACTCATTTTGAAGTGCTACTTCACGGACCGTGAAGTGTTGTACGACCCGTGTAGTAGCTCGTGAAGGGCATTCCAGGCCTCAACTTTTACCAACTTCCCTCGACTTTTCCTGCATACATGCACACACTGTAAATCTATAAAATAATGAACTCAGACATCATCAAGTTTGCATTCCTCAACTATCTTCACTTGTTCTGGCACTCCCATATATGCTTTAACTCGCTGACCATTTGCCTTGAGCCTTTCAACTTTTTCGTTTTCAAGTTCAATGGCTTCCAATTGAAACACCTGAGTCACTTTAAATGGTCCAGACCACTTGGACCTCAGCTTACCTAAAAATAGGCATAGCCTTGAGTTGAACAACAACACCAAGTCACCAGGACTGAAGGTCCTCTTCTCAATATGCTTATCGTGATACAGCTGTCACGACCCAAGCCTAGGGCCTAGATGTGACCGGCGAATGGGGAACCCGAAGGAACCCCAAACAAGCCTCATAGCGTATCATTACACATCTTTGGTCGCGGAAGCAATTAAATGATCATAAACGATAAGCATAATCAAGGGGGAAATCGGGACTAAGGGAGCAAAAAAAAGAAATAATACATAAATACCATAGATGAGTCAAGCTCAAGCATAATACACAACTTGTCCAACACCACCTCTAAACATGAGTACTTAGCGGGGGCCAAGACAAACTACCGGGCTCACCCTCATAGTCAAAACATAACTAGAAAGAAAAAGTTTTATACATAGCAAAAGATCATGAGCAACGTCCCCGAATGTGGAGGACTCACCAATAACCACTATAGAAAATCGTACTAGCCACGCGGAGGAGGATGGTCAAGCGGTGCTCCGGTCCCTACATGGTGACATCATGTAGGCATAGAGTATGCGTTAGTACATTTGAATGTACTAAGTATATGGGATGCAATGCAATGCTACATTAGATGGACATCATAGGAAAATGCGTAATCATACCCAATAGATAGCATATTAATGAAATGATATGTATAATGATGCTTACATAAAAATCATATTTAGTGGGACGTAGTACATGTGTGGCGAGTGACCATCAATATAGTATTTCCAAGTCCTACCACCACCTTGGAGAGGCGAAAGAGGTGCAAACCCTTCAATATGGTTACACGGGCCTACCACCCCCCGAGCTAGGGACCAAGGTACAAACCCCTCGATATGGTTATATGGGCCTACTACCCCCCGTACTAGGCAACCAAGGTACCAACCCCTCGATACGGTTATACGGGCCTACTACCCCCCGTACTAGGTTTGGTCGACTCATAACACTTATATAGAGAAAATCATATACATGTGTCCATTTCATCATCATTTCAGTAATTACATAACCATCCGACTCATAGGACGTACCTTGGACCTTCCCTTTCCTAAGAATTCTATAAATGGGCATTTTATCAAACACAAGGTGGGCAATTGTTCATGTAAATGAAATCATGTATTTCAAGAATACTAAGTCCAACCAATTCCAAAATCCATATAAATCAGCCCACCAACAACATACATATATATATCAACCTTCATAATTTGATCATGGAAGCATGTAAACCATAAACATCACATAATAATTCCATTTCATGATAATATGCAAAATGGACCATAATAGGGTGTGTAGTAGTAATTCCATAATTCAAGAGTTCATAAATAATCATAAGGACCCATAAACTTGAAGTAGAAATAGAGGATAAATGGTTGGACTTGTGGAAAGGAAGGTTTCCACAATCAAACCCACATACCTCAACTTTGGAGAATCCTTGATGAAGATTGGAATGGAGAATCGAAGCTTGAGATTGAGTCTTGAATCCGGAATTAGAGCTTGAGATGTTTGAATTTGGTTGAAGATCTTGGTGGAATTTTTGGAGAGGGCTTAGAGAGTGTTTTTGGAGTTAAGAAAAATGACTAAGTATGGGACATATCCCCTTTTTATAAAAAAAAAAAACGTCTCCAACCCGCCTAAAAAAATAGCTCACTGGAAATTGCAAATCTGCACAGACAGGTTTACGAAATGGTCATAACCCTCATCCTAACTCGGAATGAGGTGAAACCAAGTGCGTTGGAAAGCTAACTCAAAGAGCTTTAATTTAATAGTTTGCAGCCCTTCCAGTTCCTTGTGTGCTAAGAGATATGCCCCTTTAAAGTTGACCTCCGAATCGCAATTTTTGCGATTTTTGAATTTTGATACGGTTGCTCTAAAATTCGGGTTAGACCCATTTCCCACTCAATTTGACCCCACAAATAAGAATATGAAGTCGAATTTCCGAAATCATGCACGGATTTTGAGATATATGGAAATTACAATTATAGGTGTTTCCGAAGCACATTTTCGGGCATTTTTGGGGTCGTTTCAACAGCTTCCCCTTGGGAACATTCGTCCCCGAATGTTAAAGAAACGTACATGAGAGACACAAATATGGCAATTTCAGCCCACATAAGGATGCAGCAATGCACTTACACCTTATTTCAAAACCTCAACATAGTTGTAAAACCACAATGAACTTGTCAACTTAAACATGAATGTATGCAATGACATGGGGGCTGAACTTAAGACCTGAGATTTTATAAAGGGCTTAGATCAATACCTTAGGCTCGAGTGGAGTGGAAAAGATAAGGATATCGCCTTTGCATGTCCGCTTCGGCCTCCCAAGTAGCACTTTCAACTTGTTGATTTCTCCAAAGGACTTAATGGAAGCCACATCTTTGTTTCTCAACCTCTTCACTTGTCTATCTAAAATCTGAACCGGAACCTCTTCATAGGTCAAATTATCTTCAACAACACCCACAACATCAAGAGACACAATGGCATTCGGATCACCCACACACTTCCTCAACATAGACACATGAAATACCGGATGAACCAAATCCATCTCGCTAGGCAATTCCAACTCATAAGCTACCTTGCCAATTCTCCTCATCACCTTATAAGGACCCACGTATCTTGGGCTCAACTTGCCCTTCTTACCAAAACGAACCACACCCTTCATGGGTGTCACCTTCAAATAAACCCAATCACCAACTCGGAATTCAAGAGCCCTTCTCCTCACATCGGCATAGGACTTTTGGCGACTTTGGGCCACCTTCAACCTTTCTCTAATCATCACTAACCTTCTCAGAGCTCATAACACTAGGTCTGGTCCTAACAAGGCCACCTCACGCAACCAAACCCCCCAACCGGTGATCTACAACGCCTCCATAGAGAGCCTCAAAAGGAGCCATACCGATGCTAGAATGATAGCTATTGTTATAGGCAAACTCAATCAATGGAAGATGATCATCCCAACTACCCTTAAGCTCCAATACACAAGCCCTAAGCATATCCTCAAGTGTTTGGATAGTCCTTTCGGCTTGTCCATCCGTTTGCGGTGAAAGGCCGTAGTAAGCTTAACTCTCGTACCTAGACCCCTTTGAAAAGACTTCCAAAAGTGTGAAGTAAATTGAGTACCACGGTCCGATATGATGGATAGAGGAATCCATGCAACCTTACCAAGTCATTGAATATATAACCTGCATAATCTTCCCGCCCCATATGTTGTCTTTACCGGTAGAAATGAGCCGGATTTTTGTCATCCTATCAACCACCACCCAATAGAATAAACCTTTTGCTAGTCTTGGTAAACCAATACAAATCCATATTATTCTTCGCGCACTTCCAAGTAGGAATCTCCTATGTCTTGGGTTAGCCACGGCCTTTGCTGTCGGCCTCGGACTTCGTTGACAACTATGACAACCGGAGACCGATTTGGCAATGTCCTTCTTCATGCTCCCACCAAACACATCCCTCAAATCTCTATACAATTCTTGGTGGAACCGGGGTGGATGGAGTAGGAAGAATTATGAGCCTCCTCAAGAATTTTCTCCCTCAAACCATCAACACAAGGCACACACAACCTACCTTGGTACCTAAGGGCACCATCTCCCCTTGGGAGAAAACTTCCACCTTGCCCTCTTTCACCAAGGCCTTCAATTCAAACAAGGAAGAATCCAGATCTTGTTTTGCTATCACCTCATCAACCAAGGAAGACCTAGCACCATCAACAACGACCACCCCACCATTACCAACCTCTTCCAACCTAACCCCCAACCTAGCCAACCGATGTACCTCCCTAGCCATTTCCCTATTACCAATATCAACATGAGCTAGGCTACCATAGACACCCTACTCAAAGCATCCGCCACCACATTAGCTTTACCGGGATGATAATGCACACTCATATCATAATCTTTAAGAAATTCTAGCCACCTTCTTTGTCTCAAGTTGAGATCTTTTTTGGTGAAGACATATTGGAGACTCTTATGATCGGTGAACACATTAACATGTACCCCATACAAATAATGACGCCAAATCTTTAAAGCAAACACACGCGGCTAATTCAAGATCATGGTAGCGATAGTTCTTTTTCATACCACTTTGAGTTGTCTAGAAGCCTAGGCTATCACTTACATTTTTTTTTTGCTTAGAAAAACAACCAAGCCAACTCTAGAAGCATCACAATACAACAACCAAATCTCAAGCCCATCGGTATGACAATATAGGAGCGGACAACAAGTTTATTTTCAAGGTTTGAAAAACTCCTTTCGCATCGGTCGGTCCACTCAACTTAGCCTTCTTTTTGTCAACTTAGTCATGGGAGAAGCAATAGAAGAAAACCCATTCACAAATCTCCGGTAGTAACCCGCTAAGCCCAAGAAGCTCCTAATATCCGATGGGGTCAATGGCCTAGGCCAATTTCTAATCACATCGGTCTTCTTAGGGTCTACCTTAATACCATCCCCGAACACCACATGACCTAGGAAGGCAACCTCCCATAACCAAAATTCACACTTTTCATACTTGGCATACAACTTCTCCTCTCTTAATCTTTGCAACACAACCCCCAAGTGACCCGTATGTTCTTCCTCGCTATGCGAATAGATTAAAATATCATCAATGAAGACCACAACAAAGGAATCAAGGTAGGGTTTAAAGACCCTATTCATTAGGTCCATTAAGGTAGCCGGTGCATTGGTCAACCCAAAGGACATGACCACAAATTCATAATGTCCATACCTAGTTCGGAAGGCTGTCTTGGGAATGTCACCCTCCCTCACCTTCACTTGATGATACCCGGACCGAAGATCAATCTTAGAGAAGTGGCTAGCCCCCATGCATTGTTCGAACAAGTCATCAAATCCTACGGAAAGGATATTTCATCTTGACGGTG